>JACGAQ010003522.1:0-27957 GCA_014119065.1 Orius insidiosus
GCTGTGAAGAATCTGACGATGTAAGTTGCTTTGTTCAACGTTATCATAATCGACAAGACCAATCCGACCTAAAACAATCTATAAGCTAAAAATCATAAAATGCGAAATTACCATTCCGCATCCTGCAAGATATTGAGCAGCGGGACAGCCGAGTCCTCCACATCCGACGATTAAGACCGACGCCTTTTTCAACTTTTCCTGTCCTTTAAATAACCCTCGAAATAAATATGATACTTAAAAATAGGAAAATACCTTGAACACCGATGTTTGGAACAATTATTTGTCGGCTGTATTTAGTCAATTCTTGTTTGACAATGAATGCTCCTGAAATAAAGAAAAGACTGAAGATTTCGATAATTTAGATTTTAAATGATTACCTTGTATTTGAGGCCATTAAGTTTATTTTCTAAAAATTTTAATCGTTCCTTTATTAATGAAATCTCGTCTTTTATTGAATCCTCGTTCATTTAATTTTAAGTACGTAAACTCAATTAAATGATAAGAAAGAACGTTATCAGACATGAATTTTTGGGCTTGCGCCTGGAGGTTTCTGTCGGGTTATGATTACAAAACCTGTTGATCGACCTTGATAGCCAAAGGCGCCATATTTTAAATTCAAAAAACTCATAACTCGTAATTTTTTTTATTTAAATAGTTTAGGTTCGAAATGGCTACATATCTATTGTAGGAGAAATTAGACTAGTCGTTATATGTTTCTCTGTTTTTATTATAAATATTCCATTGAATTAGTTTTAACTTCCTCAAAGAAGTTATTGTACATGTTTGGTTTTTGGTACAGGGTCTTCCTGACCACATTGAGGAAAATGAATGATTGATTGTATTTTCATTATAAAAATTATTTATGTACAAAATATTCACAACTTGTGAAGCAACTTTACATCCCGATCGTATACGTAGTACATACATTGGTTGCTAGTTCATCTATAATTGAAACTTTGAAAACCTTAATTTATTAATTACATGACAATTTATGTCTTTTTAGGCAACGCGGATCTGAATATTTTTTCCCGCAGATGTCACACTGATGGGCTTCTCCCCCCTATGGGATCTCAGGTGCGCAGCCAATGATGACTGATGAGCGAACTTCCGTATACAAAATTCACATTCGAACGGTTTCCCCCGTGTGTATCCTCCGATGCCTCATAATGTTCGACAAACAATTAAAACTCTTTTCAAACTCTCACATTTATACAGCCTCATTTGACTATGTACGGACATGATATGACTCATTAAATTTTGACGGTAACTCGTCTCATACAGACATAACATGCATTCAAACGCTTTTTTATCCAAATGTGCCACCTCGTGTTTTTTTAATTGACGTAAAGTAAGAAATATCTTGTCGCATTTACTACATTCAAAATGTTTATCTTCAGCGTGCAAGCGTCCATGTATTTTTAGAGAAGAAATTTTAGCAAATTTCTTTTTGCAATAACTGCATTTATAATTTCGAACAAGTCCTTGCCTCGATTTTCTTTCAATTAACGCTTCCATATGCATATTAATTTCATGAATTCTTAGATCGCGGGCTAAACTAAATTTTTTATCGCAGAAACTACATTTGTTGTTTGAAATCTTCTGATGCCAAAGCTCATGACTTTTTAAAACTGTAGACTGGCGGAACTTTTTCTCACTATTTACATTGGAAGGGTTTTTCCCCAGTGTGGATTCTTCTATGTCGAATTAGATTAGTGGAACATGAGAAATTCCGACCGCAATATTGGCATTTATATCTGAGCGACAGTGAACTTGAAGAACATGACGTCGGAGAAAATCTTAGAGAAAGCTTTATGCTCGCAAAATTCACATTCGAATCTCTTTCCAAAATGTTTATTTAGATGATAGTCGAGAGTGAAACGTGTGGAGAACTTTTCAAGACAGATTTTACATTCATATTGCTTTTCGCTGATGTGTTTGAGTGTGTGGTATCTCATCTGCTGATGTGTTGCAAAGTTTATCGCAGTGTTTACATCCATACGGTTTTTCGCCTGTATGTAAATTTAAATGTTGACGTAAACGTTGGACGGTTGATAATTTCTTGTTGCAGATATGACAAACATTGTCTGGACAACAGAAATGTTTCTGAAGATAATAAATCTTAGAAAATTTCCTACCACAATGTTCACATTCATGGTAACTGAAATGAGCATCTCGCTCATGACCCTTTAAAAGAATTAAACCCACAAAAACTTTATCACACTTTTCACATTTACAAGCTTATGCGTATCTTCAACATGTTTATTTAGGTTTTTATCACTCCTAAAATACTGTTCACAATATTCACATCTTTTGACTTTTGACTCTTTCTTTATATTTTCTTAATTTTTTTAATGGGAGTATCAATTTTTTTAGGCTTCAATTTAGTTTGCTTGAGTATAGTTTCTTTATGAATGAACCGCAGGTGGCGCCGCAAACCGGCCAAATCGGCAAATCGTACTCCGCATTTTTCACATTCATGGGCATTTTGCGGGTCAAACTGAAAAGCTACCCAATCATTTAGTTGACTAGGTTCAAACTTTTCTGATTCCTCAATTTTGATTGATTCGTTAATTTTTATTTCTGATTCCTCTGTTATGATTGGTTCATAAACTTCTATTTTTGTCTCATCTTTCAAAGGTTCATATGATTCATGGTCAGGGAATAAAATTTGTACGTCGATTGTCTCATCAGTTTCTTTGTAGTCAATATCCAAAACAGCATCATCGCTTGAAAATTTTGTGTTTGACGATGTAAACTTGGATGTAAAAGGACCATACTTTTTATGCGACTGCTTCACAACAAAGCATTCATCAAGTTTGTCAACATCATCTTCGGTTTTGATAACTTGGGTTTGATTATGTTGGTTGAGTTCCTCTAAAGTTGGAAGCTCAAAGAACACTCATCGCTTAAATGATAGTCGATTGGCTCAACTTTTATTGCTATTTCATCAATTTCCATCTGAAAAACAAACTAAACACTTAACTCAAATAGAGAGTATGGAAATCATTAAAAAATATAATGTCTTACCTCAAAACATTTTATGAACGCTCCAAATTTGAAGGAAATAATACACAGCACAGAACAACAAAAACGTTGTTTTCGTTTTTCTGTGATACAAAGGTAATCAGATATGATGAACAATCAGGTTATGATAGGTTTTTGATGGTTGCTGGACGAACCACAAGCTTTCCCGCCAAATTCAAGTTGTTACAGTGAAAGCTGATTGGTAGAGTTGACCATTGTTAGAGTATTCTATTACAGTCAAGCAATTAATCTTAAATCTACTGTTAATAGTTAACTTTTGACTATTCAAAATTTACTCTAACGTGTACAATGTTAATCTCCAGTTGGGTGTATACTCTTTGCAATAGTCAACTCTGATTGGTGTAATCAGCATTTACTGCAGCAAATTTAATAAATATTGAGTTAAATTGTGTTATACTTACTAACAAGCGAGTTGGTAGAACTTGCAGCCTGGGAACTTGCTTAATTTTCTTTTGCAGTTATCTGGAACTTTTGCAAAAATTTCTTACATATTAGTTTGGTCCGATCTTTCCCAAATACTCCTCTATATACAGAAAAATTATAGCTATGATCGCCTGTTATGGTTTTTTTTCGTGGAGGCGGTACCAAATAGCCCCTGCGCATCCTGTGCTGCCCCAACTGTTGGGATCAAATTCTGGAGACTGGTAGAGTCTCATGAACTTCAACAGCCTCCAGAAGGCAGTACCTTTTGGTCCGCCAGTGTGAGGAGTGGTTTACTGAAGTGTAGTTACCTTATCCTCGCAGTAAGGGAGCTCAGTTGCTTCTGAACACTCACACAGAGTCTACAGCTCACCTCTGTGATACGTCCCATATTACTTAGGTGATGTCTGGCAGGATGCCTGTCTGAATACCCACAAGCAGCCTAAGGTCTGTTCTGTTCAGACAGGGTGTTTGTTGCCCTTAATGGGAAAGAGCCTGTCGTAGTCCTCCTCCATAATTCCTGGAACTTGGTTGTGACCCTTTGTTTCCCGTTTTGCTTGGGCTTTCCCGCAGAAGGGGATGGGTCCAGTTAGGGTAGAAGAGAACCTTTTTTGGCCAGTTTGTCAGCCATTTCGTTCCCCTCTATTCCTGTATGTGTGGTACCCACATCAGAGTAACTCTGTGTGCCGAGAATTTTTCATTGTTGGATGCAGTTTGCTACCGGTTTTGAGTTTACCTCATAGGCCACTAAAGCCTGTATGGGCAGCCTGACTGTCTGAAGAAATAACTAAATTTGCCCCTTTAATACGGATATTTACTCGGGTGCACACTTCAATGGCATAGACCTCATCCTGGAAGACTGTAGGGGTGGGTCCTAATGCACCGTAGAAGACGAAATTTGGGCCTTCCACTCCAACATCAGTCCCCTCCTCCATTCTTGATCCATCAGTAAACCATTGAAGTTTGCCAGTAGGTGTGAGCGTGTTATGTTGCCATATTACTTGGTGTGAATCACCGATTTCAACGGTCTTTAACTCTTCTTGAGAAATCCTGGCGCTCAAGACCAACTTTGCCTTCAATCTGCTTTCTCTTGACCTAGGTAAAAGACATAAATTAAGAACATTTTTTTGTATTGTCCAGTTCATTATGTAATGTTAATGTATTTTCATTATAAAAATTACTTACTTATGTACATAATATTTACAGTTCATGAAGCTATATAATTAAATTTAAAATCAAAAGTTTAAAAAATGCAAATTCATCAATTAATTACTAGTGTATCCATAATTAACAACCTTGAAAATCTTCATTTTAATTACATGACAATTTATGTTTTTTTAAGTTACGCGATTCCGAATACTTTTTCCCACAGAGGTCACACTGAAACGGTTTTTCCCCAGTGTGGGTTCTCATATGCGAAATCAAAGACGCCTTTTGAGAGAACTTCCATTCGCACAAATCACACTCATACGGTTTTTCTCCCGTGTGTACCATCTTATGCCTTATCATGTTCGCTGCAGATGTATATCGTTTATTACAAATATCGCATTTATACGGCCTCAATCGTTCATGAACGGCTATGACATGAGTTATTAAATTTTGACGGTAATTCGTCTCATATAGGCACAACATACATTCAAACTTTTTTTTATCCAAATGTGATATCTCATGGACTCTTAACCCACTTGAAGAGAGAAATTTTTTGTCGCATTTGCCACATTGAAACTGTTTTCCTTCAGTGTGCAAGCGTTCATGCATTCTTACAGAATACTTTTTTACAAACTTCTTTTCACAATAACTGCATTTATAATTTAGAATGGATTCTCTCCTCTTTCTTCTAATAGAATTTATTTAATTACTGCTTCAACATGCATAGATACTTCATGACTTCTTAAATCGTGAGACGAAATAAATATTTCATTGCAGAAACGACAATTGTTTGTATTTTTGATACGTTTATTTTGATGCACATAACGCTCATGAGTTTTTAAACTGTCGATTGATTGAACCTTTTCTCACAATATTTACATTGGTAGGGTTTTTCTCCTGTGTGGATTCTTTTATGTCGAGTTAGATTACCGCAACTTGAAAAATTTCGACCGCAATAGTTGCACTGGAATCTTGAGCGACAGTGAACTTCACGAAAATGACGTCGGAGAAGAATCTTAGAGAAGTTTTATGCTCGCAAAATTCACATTCGAATCTCCTTCCAAAATGTTTATTTATATGATTGTTGTGAGTGAATTTTGAGGAGAACTTTTCGTGACAGATTTCACATTCATATCGTTTTCCAGTATGTTTGAGCGTGTGGGATTTCAACCGTTCATTCGTTTCAAACCGTTCTTCGCAGTATTTACATTCATACGGTTTCTCACCTGTATGTAAATTTAAATGCTGACGTAGACTATGGACAGATGCATATTTCTTATTGCAGAAATTACACTCATTATTTGGAAAACAGAAATGTTTGCGAAGAAAATATATCTTGGAAAATTTCCTACCACATTTTTCACATTCATGGTAACTGAAATGAGCATCTCGCTCATGACCCTTTAAAAGAGTCAATCCAGCAAAAACTTTATCGCACTTCTCACATCTTACAAGTTTATGCGTGTCTTCAACATGTTTATCTCGATTTTTTTCATTAAAAAATAGTTTCCACAATATTCACAGATTGGTGCCCTGATTAGTTTAGCAGATGACACTTTCTTTTTATCCTCAATTTAGGTGGGTTTTTGGTCTTTTTTTCTTGGACTCACTTAAATTTTTTTTTCGTTAGTATTTTTTTTTCGTTATGTATGAACCACAGGTGTCGCCGCAAAACACCCAAATCGGCAAATCGTACTCCGCATTTTCCACATTCATGGGCATTTCGTGGGTCAAACTGATAAGCCACCCAATCGTCATTATGACTTTTTTTGCACTTTTCCTCAGTTTCCTCAGTTTTGATTGGTTCATAAACTTTTATTTTGTCTCATCTTTCAAAGGTTCATACGATTCATGATCGGGGAATAAAATTTCTACGTTGATTACCTTATCAGATTCTTTGTAGTCGATATCCAAAATATTATCATCGCTTGAAAATTTAGTATTTGATGATGTCAACTTAGATTTAGAAGAACCATATTTTTTAAGCGATTTTTTCACAATGAAGAATTCATCAAGATTGTCAACACATTCTGTTTTGATAACTTGGGTTTTATGTTGATGTTCTTCTGATGTTGAGAAGCTTGAAGAATACTCATTTCTCGAATGAAAGATAGGCTCAACTTTGACTGAAATGTCATCAATTTCCATCTGAAAAACAAACAAAACTAAATACTAAAGTAGACAGCAGAAAAATTAATTAAAAACTCTTAGTATCTCTTACCACAAAATATTCTATGGATGCTTAAAAGTTGTATTTACTATTTGAACATACAGGTCAAAACTGTCAAAAGAGTCCAGAACATAAGGTTATGATAAAGGCTGTTATAAGGTATGCTACACTCAGTTTCCCGCCATTTTCTTATCTCTTGTCACATTTTAGTGATTGTTAATTTGTGCTTATGCTCTTCATATTAAAAGTTGAAGTATGACTGACAAGGAGTTAAATTGCTATAAAGCATGCGAGTTGGTCCGAGAGCTTGAAAGGAGTATGGAAACCATGCCTGCTTTTGATGTAAGCTTAATTTTATACTTTTTGAACTTTTTGTTAAATGTTTTTTCTGTTTAGGATGATGCATACGGATTATATTGGAAGAAATGCGAGTTCTGAATCAATTTATCGAAGAAGCGATGTAAGTTATTGGATGCTTTTGAGCTTGAATGTAATACCATCGATGGATGGTTTTTACAATTCGCGATCTTATCATTTGTCAGTGATGCCGGGCGGCTGACCTGTTTAAAGCTGTGAGGTGTTAAGAAAACGCCCTTTTTGGCGTTTTCCATGATCTTTTGGTGAAAAACACCTGTTTTAATGGATTTTTGGGCGTTATTTTGCCTAAGGAGCTATCCCTCCCTCTTTTTAACTTCGTTTGTTTGAGAAAATTGCCCAAATTGCCGGATTTTTAACTTTCTTAAAAAGTTATTGTGATACCCTCCACGTCGGGTTTTGGGGAAGGGTCTTCCAGACCGGAGGGTCCAATCGTTGATCTTTACCGATCTCAACTCTGTCTGCGGTGCCGTCCGTCCGTATCATTTTTTTCCGGAACATTTACGACCACCGTTTTCAACTGATTTTCACTAAATTTTCTTTAGTCAGTGAACAAGAAGCGATTTTTGAATTTTGAAAAAAAAAAATGGCGGAAATATGCACGTTTTAAATTTAAAAACTGCGCTTCGGCCGAACCGTTGCACGTGGGGCAAAACTGAGAAACTGCGCTTAAACACTTTCAACCGTCAGGATTAATTAGAAGCTTGAACAGAATATAATTGGATTCTCGCTGAACACGATGGTGAAGTCAGATTTTTAAAAAAGTACTCGGAAGAGGGTCAAACATTCAAAACAAGCCCAAAGATGTATGAAAGGCTATAGCGGGATAAGGGGGGCAAAGCGGCCCTTACTCCGATTTGGCCGAAAAAATTCTAACAGATTCCTCTTTATGTGAATAAGAACTGACATAATTTTAGATCAAAAAACCGAACGGTTTTCGAGAAAAACGGGTTTGTCCTTTTTAGAAAAACCTCAATAACTCGAGAACTAATGATCCCACAGAGCTCAATTTTTTGTAAACTGTTTAGCATCTAAAGACGAAAAAGAGGCAGCCAACTTTTATCTGGTGATTTTAATAATTCGACCACCAGGTCTCGATTTTTCACCTTAACACTTGACATACTGTCTACCGCACTGTCGCTGCTCAGAGATGTGGAGATGACTGATTTAATGATAACAAAATAAAAGTAAATAAATATCAATGTTAATCCCTTTTAGGAGCATTTTATTGACTTAGGCTTTACGTCCAACTACCTAATTTAGAGGGATCGTGTTTCCATTGATATTTACAATTTTCGAGATAAATAATCCCGTGCCCCCTGAGCATTCGAACCCATGTAAGGATTAGGATTTCTGCATTGAACGTTCATTAACTGGCTGAAAGCCACATGAGTGGGAAAAATCCGCTGACGCTGGGCGCAGAGCGTTAAGCTCGACCGACCTCGGCAGTCTCATGTTTTTCCGATATTTGCTGTCGTGGGCTCAAGGGCTGCACCTGGCTGCAGCTAATTCTTTCACAGGCTCATTCTGCAGACTATTGGTGAATATTTGGCACCATTTTCGTAGGTGCGCAAGGATGCGCAAAGAGGATACGCTCCTCTTAAGAATTAGAATTAGAATTTTATTTCCTCAATTGATACAAAAGTATGTTCAGGTACGTCATAGATTAAATTCTTAAAACTAACAAGAGACCATAGCACATAAAATATCAGGTAACACATAAAATAAATAAATACATAAAAATAAAAAAATAAATACATTTATCACTTCATCAAAATTTATCACTTAAAAACTCTTTGGTACTATAGTATGACTTAAGTTGAACTACTATTGAAAAACCGTGCTTTTTGATCCCAATAAAATGACTTAGGTTTCCTGACTTGAAATTAAAATTTTTTTGTACTTCTGATATGACTACGGAGTATGAAAAAAAATTACATCGCTCCAACTGTCAAGCACACGGATCGGGAATTTTCTTTTTCTAATTAGTTTTCAAGTAAATTTCACGATTTTTGTCAGATTTACAGCTCCTGGAGCTGTGATTGGCACCCTAAAAGGCTGAAACTTGAGTAATGGCTCTCTAGACACCTATAAATACTAGTAGATTGTGCTGATTGGTAAAATAAAATACTTGAAAATTTTGAATTATAAGCGCTTTTTCCCGATTTTGCCCCACTGTGCGTTGGTCCAATTTTCACCAAAGACTCCTTATATTTTTTATGAATTTTGAAGTAAAAAAATTGTCACTTTTTAATTATCATTTTATTTAGTAGGGAGAAATTTCATACTTCCACCAGTTACGAGAGGCACATCCATAAGGAAATGAGCCCATTATTTCTACCTTGATACTTAGAAAAATTTTCGGAAAAATTGGAAAATTTTGGGAAAAAAACTGCAATTAACTTAAAAAATTTTTTGAAAAAAAATATTCCCCTACTTTATACTTCCCCTCCGTTATACTTCCCCTCCCTTATACATCCCCTCCTTTATACTTCCCCTCCCTATACTCCCCCTCCTATTTTTACTTCTCTTTAAAAAGTTTTCATTGGATGCTCTTTAAACTAGTACTTAAAGCCTTTTCCCTTATTATTCATTTTGGCCTAGAACATCCTGCCCCTTGTTGTCCATTTTAAGGCGTTTTTCAGCGACAAAAACACTCATATATCTGGTTTTTAAGCGTTTTTCCCCTTATTTTGGCTGATAAATTACACTCCTCTTTTTAAGGCGTTTCTTTTTAAGGCTGTGAAAAACACCGAATTTTTGGGAGTTTTTCTCAATCTTTCGGCTGAGAAATCCCTTCTACTGTTTAACCCATTTCATGGGGTCTTTTTTTTTTACAGGAACACTACTTATCACCCTGTCACCAATAATTTTCTTCCTGCTGTCAAAGTACGTCAAGCAGCCCTCGAGCGAAACAAGCGTTGCCTTCTTGCTTACCAGTATGTCCTTATACAAAAACAAATAATTTATTTATCACTTTTCAGATGGAATAGATTTCAAAAGTTACGTCAAATGAGATGGGACTTCGGCAACGTCCTCCCTGCCGATATTAAGTCTAACCTAAATCCTACCGAAGTAATTTTAAATGTTTAAAGATACCTTTTTTAAAGATTCTTTTTGTGCAGCTTCTTTGGTTTAATGAGTACAGCAAAAGTTTGGCAAATACATGATGTCCGTAGGTGGTGAAAACGGGCTAACCTCATTCAAGATTTCCAGCCTCCCAAAGGTGTTAATGTCGAGGTAAATTTTTATACAAATTTTTTATAAAGATAAATGGTTTAAAATTTTAGGTTCGATGTGTATCCGATTATGGTAAATTGGAACTAGACTGCGGATTGGTTATCATTTTAAATAAAGATACACAACATTTAATTCCCAGGGCGAAAGCCGAGCCTTTAATAAGAAAAGGAATATTGGTACAAGTCGAAGAATAAATTATATCTCCTGAAAGTATTTTTCCAAAGATTTAAGAATATCGTTTGATGCTGCATGCGTTGGATAGGCCTTAAGGCCTTTCTGAATTACTGTATAGCTCGTTTGTAAGTCCCAATCTTAAAAATAGAATGTCAATTTTAATTATTTTGTTTAGTTTAAAAACCTCTTTAGTTAATAAAGCGTGGTTGTAGAATGGCTCAAAAAGGTACGGTCCGAGTCCCTGCGCTGCTTGAAAATAACCTAAAGCTTCGCTTGTCTGACCTTTTTTGTGAAGAAGTACTGCAGGTTGTTGTACGCATGACCGTGATTGGAATCAATTGATAGACACATCCGTAAGCATTGAATAGCCATCGCCAGATCACCTACTCCCTAAAATAAGCCACACCAAAAAATGCAGCAAACTATGGTTGTGAGCACCCTGCGCACTTAAATCCTGATAGATCTATTGTGCTCTCGACTGGCAGGGCCACAACCAGGTTCCAGAAAGCAACACTCTTTAGGTCTGCCAGTGAGGAGTGGCTTGCCCAGAAGGTACCTTCCTATAGATTCCCACCATAGCTCCTGGTGGTGACCCATGCATTTCCTCTTTAACCCTTTCGAGACCGCGTCTGACGCCGGATTCTCTGCGCTACTGGCGCAGCACTTTTTCCCTCTTTGCCCCTCACTTCTCCCCGACCGCTCCCAGCGCCCAGCAAAGCACAGAAAGCGACGAGTGGTTCATCACATAGTTCATTTTTTCCCCAACAGATTGCCAGTTTTTGCATGTCGCTAGCGCCACGGGAAGCGAAGGTATTAAATTTTTTAGAGAGTCTTCCCGCTTGCGCCGCTGGGCAACTGCCTGCGGTCTCCAAACGAAAAGCGCGAATGGCAGTCGCCTGCGGTCTCGAAAGGGTTAAATATTCAAACTTACTATGGCAACTTGAGAAATGTTGTACCAAACGTCAGCTGCTGCTTCTTCAACAGCCAAGCTCAAAGCACGCTCGAAGCAATTGACGACCATATCATAATGCTGCGCGTAGTAACAGCACAATCCAATATTATTGAAGAGCTCAGCATTATATAAACCCATTTGAAGTAACCTTCTATTTAAAATGTCATTGTTATTCTTTATTTCATATTTTACCTGTAGAAACATAAAGCTACTTCTGGTTGATCGCAGTAGAAGTAATTGACTGCTATGCATGCTATGGCTTCAACATGTGTTGAGTCTTCTGTCAAAATATCTCTGTAGTATCTTACCGAAGCAGGGATATTATTAAGCCCTTCTAAACTCTAAAAAGAGGCTTAGTTTAAGAAATTATGTTTTTTTTACCGCGCTATTTCTGTGGAGAGGGTCACTTCTCCGGGAAAAATTTCTAAAGCTGTTGTACATAAGTCTAGAACGTTAAGCGGTTGATCAAGTTTCATGTATAGGTTGGAGAGTCTTAAAAAGGTGTCGATGGTGGGTATTTGCTTTATAGCAGATCTAAATTGCTGTTCAGCATCTCTTGTCAAGCCAAGCGTGGAATAGCATTTGCCCAAAGCCACTTTCCACCACCAATCTTTAAACTGTGCCGCTTTCGTAGCTTCCACAGCCAAATCCAAAGCATTCCTGATATCATTTTCATGATAAAAAATATAAAGAAATAACGGCTTCGATATTCCATCTGTAGCTGCATATTTGGCCAAGTTTAATCTAGTACCTAAATTTAATGTTATCTAAAAACCAACTTTAATTTATTTTTACTTGAATAAAAGGTCCATCTGGTTGGTCATCATGGATGCTGTACCAAGTCGAATCGTTCTAGCTGCATGTGTAGTTACAGGTCGTGCTGAACGAGCAGTTCTGGGAGTTTTTAATGCATTTTCTAGTGATGTTGCTCGTCCTGATTGTGTAGCAGGTCTGACCATTCCGCTCAAAGGTCGACCTGTGGATCCTCTCGGCCTAAAATTCTGGGTAATTTCATAACTTTTTAAAGGAATACCTCATTCCTGCTGCTGTTGTCGGCACTGCGGTTTTCAACGATGTCCCTGGCCGTGCGGCCTGAGCGATTGTTTCGGAATCAAGAAGCTCATCGGCGATTCCTTCTTCATCAGCTTCTATATCGTCGACCATCACCTGAGCTGTCAACGACTGCATCTTCAGCGTCCACACCGCCTAGAAATCAATCAGCTATATAATTAAAAACAATAAAGTACCTGATCGTAAGGATTTTTTCTAATAGTTCTGTACAAATATTGGCACATTTTTCAAAATGTCTTTTCTTATAAAGACTCAGTGCTTCATAAAAAGGATCCATCTTTTATAAATCAATTTTTTTGTTGTCAAAGTTGCCATAGCAACTCCCTCCAAAAATTACTAGCCCTCATGAAACTTAGTATTTTTCAATTTTTTACTTTATATTCTTTATTAAAATTCAAAATTCTTAATTTTGTGGAGAAGGGGGTGATGTGACCGCCAAAAAATTTACTATGGCGTCATCAATTTAGAAAGATGGCGTCATCGAGACCCCCACGCAAATGTACTGATTCATCGGCATCTGAAACCTCGCGTTTAGCTTCATTTTAAATTTAACATTTTTGTGTATTATGTGCATTCTTTAGTGTAATTTTTCTTCATTATTTGATACCTTAAGTATTACCCTTTATTTAAATAAATATGGCGTTTAATTTTCCTGCGGTCGCCTACATATTCGCACTAGTCTCAGACGCCGTTCTTATTTTCTTCGCTATTTTTCATGTAAGTTTTTTTTCTCATTTGGGTGGGATTATGATTTCATAGTTGTAGATAAGGATTTTCGGTTTTTAGGGTTCATAATTAGTAATAAACTAAATATGAGTGCAATTAATGTTTTTTTTCCCTTTGAAACGGATTTTTAAAAAATTTACATGCCGGGACTGCCCAGAAATTTATTTTACCGGCTGATAATGATGATTTCCATCAAAAACTCTTTTGGGCGTTTTTTCTTGATTTTTTAAAATTCCAGAATCAACATTAAAAGCGGTTTTTTGGACGTTTTTCTCGGTCTTTTGGCCATGAAATCGGCTTCTTCCTTTATAAACCTTTTTTTTTTGGCTTAGAAAAACGTGCATTCTGCTGGATTTTTGGGAGTTTTCGCCTTTTTTGGCCAAAAAATTCACTCCCCTTTTGAGCCATGATACGGCGTTTTTCGGCTGATTTTGAGCCTTTTTTTCCAAATTTTACGGACCTTTTTCTTAGTTTTTGGCTTAGAAAAGTGCATTCTTCTGGATTTTTGGGCGTTTTGGCCAAGAAATCCTCTCTCCCATTTAGACCCATGTTATGGTGTTTTTCGGCTGATTTTGAGCGTTTTTCTCCATACTTAACCGTCCTTTTTCTTAGTTTTTGGCTTAGAAAAACATGCATTCTGCTGGATTTTGGGCTTTTTCGCCATTTTTGTCCAAGAAATCCTCTCCCTCTTTTTGACCCATGTTATAGCGTTTTTTTGGCTGCTTTTGAGCGTTTTTCTCCATCTTTTACCGACCTTTTTCTAGTTTTTGACTTAGAAAAACAACCACATTACCAGTTTTTTCTCCACCCTTGGGCCTTTTTCTTTTTAACTCATTTTTAGGCGTTTTCTCAATTTTTTGACCAAGAAAAACACCAATATCACTGGAGTTTTAAGCATTTTTTTTTTTCATTTTTTGGTAGAGAAACTAGCGCGTATTCAATATTGTTTTGGCTAAGATCTGAAGCCTAAAATTATTTGTTAACTTCCTTAAAGAAGTTATTGTGATACTCTCCACGTTGGGTTTTTGGCGAAGGGTCTTCCAGACCCCGGAGGATCAAATCGAATATTGATCTTTACCGATCTCAACGTTGTCTGTGGTGCCGGCCGGCCGTACCACCAAATTTCACCAAATTTTCTTTAGTCGGTGAACAAGAAACTAACGAGGGCGATTCTTGAAAGTCTGTTTGAAATTTTAAAAAATTCGCTGCGGCCGAATCGTTGGTCCGATTTTCACCAATTACTCCTTATATTTTTACAGAATTTTGGTGAAAAAAAAAAATCTTTTTTTACATTAATTATCATTTTAGTAGGGAGAAATTTCACACTTCCACCAAGGGCGCCGGCAGGATTTTATTCAGGGGGGGCAGAAAGATTGTTTCCACCGAGACAACAGTTTATTTGATAAATAATATAAGTCTAAATAATGTCTAAAAAATTTCTATGATTATGTGCATTCTAAAAAACATTACGCAAACAATTTTTTTATTATCAAAAAACCATTTTTTTCTCGAGAAAAAAATTTTTTTTTCAAAGCCAGGGGGGTGCATGTGCACCTCCTTGCACCCCCCTCCCGGCGCCCATGACTTCCACGCCTTACAAGAGGGACCTCTCTTGGGCAAAAATCCCATTATTTCTACCTTGATGCTTAGAAAAACTTTCGAAAAAAAAAGAACTTAGAAAATTTTTCAGAAAAAAAAAGCCCAAAATTTGAAAAAGAAAACTAGAAAAATTAAAAAAAAAACTTCCCCTCTCTTATACTTTCCACTCTCTATACTTCCCACCTGTTATTCGTCCCCTCTCTTATACTTCCCCCTCCGTTATGCTTTCCCTCCCTTATACTCCCCACTGCGTTATACGTCCTCTCTCTTATAATTCCCCCTCCGTTATACGTCCCCTCTCTTATACTTCCCCCTCCGTTATACTTCCCCCTCTCATATACTTCCCCAATATCACCGGAGTTTTAAGCGTTTTCCTCTTTTTTTGGCCGAAAAACTTGAGTGTTTTAACATTGGTTTGGCCAAGATCTTAAGCCTAAATCCGTATTTGTTTTTTATCCCCAGAAACATCTTTTTCAGGCAGTTTCAAAATTTCCCCTTTTTTCATTCTGTCCCTGGTTGTCAATCAATAACTTCCTTTTCAAAAATTAATTTATATTTAATTTCAGGTTATAGCATTTGACGAGCTTAAAACGGATTATAAAAATCCAATTGACCAATGTAACAGCCTCAATCCAGTAAGCGACTAAATTTCATCTTTTTTCATTTTAATTTATTTTCCTCTTTTTCCAGCTTGTTCTGCCAGAATATTTAATTCACATATAGCTAACATACTTTTCTTACTTTCCGGACAATGGCTTTCATTATGTTTGAATATTCCTCTTATAGCATATCATGTTTTAAGGTAAATATACAAAAACAAAAATAAAGCATTAAACAATTTTTTAGGTACAAAAACCGCCCGGTTATGTCTTCTCCCGGGCTTTACGACCCGACTGATATCATGAATACCGACGTTCTTACAAAATGTCAACGAGAAGGATGGGCCAAACTGGCATTTTATCTCATTTCATTTTTCTACTATTTGTATGGGTAAGTAAAAAATTAAAAATTGGGAAAATTTAAACCAAATTTGAACATATAAAATTTATTTTTTTCGAAATATTACAAAAAACGTTTAAAATTTCCTTTGGTTAACATACAAAAACAAACTATAAAAATACGATAATTAAAAATGTACTTCTTAATTTATAAAATGGTTTTTTTTCTGGTATCTAAACTTATTTTTCTTTATATGTAGGATGATCCACGCTCTAATCTCGACGTAAAGGACTTTCAACACTAGACGTGCCATTTCCTGAGATTTTTCGTAGGATTGAAATTTTTTGTACTTTTTAATCGCTTTTCTTTTTCCCTCTCCACGTTCGCTTTCGACATGACATCTCTAACATCGAACCCTGTCTTTTTCTTTGGTTAATGAGTTTGTGTAGATAAGTCAGTCAACTGTATATAATTGTACTCATGGACGAAATACATTTTTTTAAAATAATGTCTTTTATAAACTTATTGATCAAAAAACAATGATTATAGGCTCCATTTTGATTCAACTACGTTTTATCTACTTATAAAAAAAAACACCATCAAATTTGGTAAAGCGCTTAGATTAAATATATTATAAATGCTTAAATATCACATTAGCGGCACAATATTGGGAAAACATGAATAATATAAAATACTTATTTTTGTTTTTTCTTTTTTGTTCTGTGAGGAGGTATGTCAGAAGCCATTTTCAAAAGAGAAATACAACAGGGGTTCCTAATTTTGATTTTCAACGAGAAAACCCTTGTTACACATTTTTGGCGTTTTTCTTGGTTTTGACAGAGGAACACCATAATTACAGAAATTTTGGCCGTTTTTCTTGGTTTTTGACAGAGAAACACCATTGTTACAGTAATTTTGGCGTTTTTCTTGGTTTCTGACAGAGAAACACCATTGTTACAGAAATTTTGGCAGTTTTTCTTGGTTTTTGACGAGAAACCATTGTTACAGAATTTTGGCGTTTTTCTTGGTTTTGACAGAGAAACACTATTGTTACAAATTTTTGGGCGTTTTTTTTTTTTTTTTGAACAGAAAAACCATGACAGATTTTTGGCGTTTTTTTTGGTTTTTGACAGAGAAACACCATTTTACAGAAGTTTTGGCCGTTTTTTTGTTTGTTTTTGAACGAGAAAACCCTTGTGACACAATTTTTGGCGTTTTTCTTGGTTTTGACAGAGGAACACCATTTACAGAAATTTTGGCCGTTTTTCTTGGTTTTTGACAGAGAAACCCATTGTTACAGAATTTTTGGGCTTTTTTCTTGGTTTTGAACGAGAAAACCTTGTTACACGAATTTGGCGTTTTTCTTGGTTTTTGACAGAGAAACACCATTGTTACAGAAGTTTTGGCAGTTTTTCTTGGTTTTGTCAGAGAAACACCATTGTTACAGAATTTTTGGGCATTTTTCTTGGTTTTTGACAGAGAAACACCATTGTTACAGATTTTTGCAGTTTTTCTTGGTTTTGTCAGAGAAACACCATTGTTACAGAATTTTTGGGCTTTTTTCTTGGTTTTTGACAGAGAAACACCATTGTTACAGAAGTTTTGGGCCGTTTTTCTTGGTTTTTGACAGAGAAACACCATTGTTACAGAATTTTTGGGCGTTTTTTTGTTTTTGACAAGAAAACCCTTGTTACACGATTTTTGGCGTTTTTTCTTGGTTTTTGACAGAGAACACTTCAGAAGTTTTGGGCCGTTTTTCTTGGTTTTTGAACAAGAAACACCATTGTTACAGAATTTTTGGGCGTTTTTTTTTTTTTTGAAGAGAAACACCATTGTTACACTTTTTGGGCGTTTTTCTTGGTTTTGACAGAGAAACACCATTGTTACACAACTTTTGGCGTTTTTCTTGGTTTTTGACAGAGAACACCATTTACAGAAGTTTTGGCCGTTTTTTGGTTTTTGACAGAAAAACCATTGTTACAGAATTTTTGGGCGTTTTTCAACGAGAAAAACCCTTGTTACACGATTTTTGGCGTTTTTCTTGGTTTTTGACAGAGAAACACCATTGTTATACGATTTTTGGCGTTTTTCTTGGTGTTTGACAAGAAACACCATTTTTACTGGATTTTTGGTAGTTTTTCTCAAAAGCCCATTTTGGAAGTTTTCTTTAGTTTCTTTGACAGATAGCCTCTTTTTACAGAGGTTTTTTGATTGGTGTTTCTCTCAACTGGGGTTTCTTTAAACTTTGGCCAAAATTTAGGCTTTGGAGAACTTTTTTGTGCCCAAAAAAATTATAAGAAGTTTGGGAATCCCTGTTATACACTCAGAATTAAATTTTGAAATATTTAAGAGTCCAAAGAAGATTCAGGTCATTACTTTATCAAGTTTTAACAGGCTTAACAACATGATTCTGAGGTAAAAACCCAATATTTTATCAATTTTTAAATTTTTAACCTTTTTATAATTGTTATAAGAAGAAAATGGCTGCTTAAAATATCCTTAAGAACTTTTAAGAAAAACAAAATAAGATGGAATGATTGAACCTCGAAACAACCCGAGGTTCCAACGAAGACGGCAGTTAATAGTTGTTCCCAAAAATAGGTAACGAGAAATATAAATGGTAATTTTCATTTGAGCCTTACTTCTGAAGCTTGGACATAAGCCATTCATCGGTCAGCTCGTCAAGTTCGCGGACTTCGTACGCTAACGGCAAATTCGCTTCACGCTGAACAGCGATTTTAGTCCCAGCGTACATAATCTGTAAATCCGTCTGGCAATCTGAAAAGAATTATTGTTTGTTTTTAGATAAAAGTTTTATTACCTCTGGGAGTTACGTAAATAAAACACATCGGAAATGATACTCTTCCGTCGGAATGGGTCAGACGGCATGTGTAGACCACATATCTCGGTTGATGCCCAGGAAGTATCTCTTGTAATTCATCAAGAGTTAAATCCTGAAAAGGTAAAAGAAAATCAAAAACAAGTTAATGACTAATCAGGTGAGTCACAGCCACTCCCAATAATATTAAAAGAGTATTTCAGATCTTTTTGTGAGAATATGGCAAAACTATTTTAAGGAATCACTGAAAAAAGGATCTGAGATGCTCTGAAATGTAGCAAAAAGTATTTAATACCTCAATGAGTTCATCAATGCATATTTTTTGAGCCTGTTTATCCACTTTTACTAAAATTTAAAACATTATATAACTAAAAGTTCATAAATCATGCATAAGTTGAAGATGGGAGATCTTACGGATGAGGGCTGCGCTCGTTTCTGCTTTGCGGAAGCGAAATTTCTTCAAGGCTTCTTTCACAGCGTCGTCGATGTCGCAAACGTTGACATTTGACTGAAAAAAATGAGGTAAAAACTTCGATTTTTATGTGTTTAAATTTTTACCATGATGAAGTCTATGGCGCAGTTCTGTTTGTTTTGACGTCGAGCAGCTGTTAAATGTCAACAACGGAGCTTCTGGAATTTTTTTTCTGGAAGGGGTCGGGTTACAGATGAGTCAGGGAGGCCGCATGGAGGGATAAACTGAGGTCAAGGATCGGGAATTCAGTGGGTTTTATGCGTAAAAAATGTAGCAACTTCCAAAAATGCAAAATTTTTTGAAAAAATGTTTTTGGGCGATTTCAAATTGGGGAATAGGAACTTAATTTGGCGGAGATTGAGCAAATTTAGTGTCATGAGGTGTCCAGGAAACAGACGGACAGAAAAATGACGTTGGATAGTTGAAACTTAGTATGTACTACATATATTATTCCTTGTAACCAGGAAAAACCGCCCAAAAATTCTGCGCAATGGGTTTCTGTCAAAAACCAAGAAAAACGCCACAAGATCTGTTAAAATGGGATTTTAAGTCAAGAAACCAGAAAAACGCCAAAAATTCTGCAGCAATGGGGTTTCTCTGTCAAAAACCAAGAAAAACGCCACAAGATCCTGTTAAAATGGGATTTTAAGTCAAGAAACCAAGAAAAACGCCCAAAAATTCTGCAGCAATGGGGTTCTCTGTCAAAAACCAAGAAAAACGCCACAAGATCCTGTTAAAATGGGATTTTAAGTCAAGAAACCAAGAAAAACGCCCAAAATCTGCAGCAATGGGTTTCTCTGTCAAAAACCAAGAAAAACGCCACAAGATCCTGTTAAAATGGGATTTTTAAGTCAAGAAACCAAGAAAACGCCCAAAATCTGCAGCAATGGGTTTCTCTGTCAAAAACCAAGAAAAACGCCACAAGATCCTGTTAAAATGGGATTTTTAAGTCAAGAAACCAAGAAAACGCCCAAAATTCTGCAGCAATGGGGTTTCTCTGTCAAAAACCAAGAAAAACGCCCAAAAATTCTGCAGCAATGGGTTTCGTCAAAAACCAAGAAAAACGCCACAAGATCCTGTTAAAATGGGATTTTAAGTCAAGAAACCAAGAAAAACGCCCAAAAATTCTGCAGCAATGGGTTTCTCTGTCAAAAACCAAGAAAAACGCTCAAAAATCGTGAACAATGTGTTTTTGGTCAAAAACCAAGAAAAACGCCACAAGATCCTGTTAAAATGGGATTTTTAAGTCAAGAAACCAAGAAAAACGCCCAAAAATTCTGCAGCAATGGGGTTTCTCTGTCAAAAACCAAGAAAAACGCCAAAAATCGTGAAAATGTTTTTTGTCAAAAACCAAGAAAAACGCCACAAGATCCTGTTAAAATGGGATTTTTAAGTCAAGAAACCAAGAAAAACGCCCAAAAATTCTGCAGCAATGGGGTTTCTCTGTCAAAAACCAAGAAAAACGCCAAAAATCGTGAAACAATGTTTTTGGTCAAAAACCAAGAAAAACGCCACAAGATCCTGTTAAAATGGGATTTTTAAGTCAAGAAACCAAGAAAAACGCCCAAAAATTCTGCAGCAATGGGGTTTCTCTGTCAAAAACCAAGAAAAACGCTCAAAAATCGTGAACAATGGTGTTTTTTGTCAAAAACCAAGAAAAACGCCACAAGATCCTGTTAAAATGGGATTTTTTAAGTCAAGAAACCAAGAAAAACGCCCAAAAATTCTGCAGCAACGGGGTTTCTCTGTCAAAAACCAAGAAAAACGCCACAAGATCCTGTTAAAATGGGATTTTTAAGTCAAGAAACCAAGAAAAACGCCCAAAAATTCTGCAGCAATGGGGTTTCTCTGTCAAAAACCAAGAAAAACGCCACAAGATCCTGTTAAAATGGGATTTTAAGTCAAGAAACCAAGAAAAACGCCCAAAAATCCTGTAAAAATGGGTTTACTCTGTATAAAAAAACTCAAAAATTTCAGGAAAAACCGTTCAAAAGTTTAAGTTATTTTTCTCGAATACTATCTCTCAGAACGAAAATTTTGCTTCAAAAAGCCAGCGTAAACCCTTCGAGCCATAACTTATGAACAAATAATCCGATCGAGTCCGTTCTGGTCTTATTTTGAAGTATGGAGCAGAACTCCACTAAAGTAGAGAATCTATTGATTTTCTCATCCCTAATATCGAAAATGAACTTTGTTTAATTACCTATCAAGGTATGTAGGAAGAATTGTTCAAAGTCATTGCCTAGCTAATTAGGTGATGAATCATCAATTGGTGACCCACGATGCACACGAACACGAACACAGCGATGAAACTACACCAAACACCGTATGGTAGGTACATATTTAATCTCTCTCAACATACATACACATGTTCTTCCGGCACGTCTTGATCTCTCATCGACTGTGCCAGCAAGTTTTGTTCTCCTCAATCTCAATCAATCATCAAACATCATCACCGCAGCATCGGCTTCAGCATCAGCATCATCAATCGACATCAACAGTTCCGCACCAGTTCGACTCACTGAACTGGTGGAACTCCCTCAACTCTTCAGCAGTTCCGCACTCTTCAACCCGCCGAATTGGTGGTACTTCAACTGGAAGCTCAAGTCGCAGTCGACAGTTCGTTCCAGCATCGACACGCATCTTCGACACAGCACCTCAGACCTTCACCCTTCTTTTCTCCGTGGGGGTGATGTGGGTACCACAACATATGATTTAAAATATCATCAGAGAATCACATCATACGCAATATCTCTATCAATTTTAAATTAGTGGTGATGAATCATCCCACAGATGGTTACATTAAATTCGGATGGAGATTGAGGCCGTAAAGTGTTCTTGAAAAATGCGAGGACTGACGGCCGGCACCACAGACAACCTCACGATCGGTAAAGATTCCTAATTCGTAAAATCCTATGAAGAGAATAATTCATTGGCATTATATTATGTGGACATCCCTTTCAGAGAAACTTTATAATCTAGGCTAAAAATTTAGTTAAAAACTGGAAAGCTGGTCAAAAAAATCGAAAATCAATGCAGCATAGAAATGGTAATAAATCTTTTTTATAGGTTTAACGGGATACCGGAAGTTGGAAAAGTTAAAAGCGGTTTTTTAGTCCTTCTCAAAAGGAAAATGTGACAAGAGCGCCTATTCCATTCTAGGAAACCCGTGAGCATACATTAAAGGGTCGAAGCGAACATAAATTACGTTCAAGATGCAAAAGGGGGAGGCGTAGATGCCTTTAAAAACTAACTCGGTCGAAAGGTGGGCTCTTTGTCATTTGCCAAGGATTGTTTTTGTACCGGGGCCGAAGAAAAAGGACGCGGCGGTCCTAGATAAACTATCCGCTGACTAGACTTCACCTGGCCCCCCTAACAAAACAAGTGGTGTCGGCCCGAGATCAAAGAGATGAGAAGGGAACGAAAAAGACGGAGGAGGGGCTCGCTTTTGAAAAGTTGGGCCTTCGCCTCAGCAGTTCCAGCCGCGTACGAGGAGGGAAACGAAGATGAAATCTCTTCTCTTTTTCGCTCTCCTCGCTCTCGCCGTATCTCCCTCCCGCCAGGCCCAACGAAAACCCCTCAACATCCATCCAATCACAACTTCAACAACCCTTAAACGTAAGTTTCTCCAAAAATTTAAAATTTTCAAGCAGTTCTCCCCAGGGCATCAACAAAATTCGTAATTTTGACGTACTTTTTGTGAGGGACAGCTGCTTTTAAAATGGCCCTTAATTAGTCTCAGGCAGATCACTCCCTGAAAAGCCGACTTATCAACTTCCCAACTAGAAATATTGGGTTCCCTCCATTTCCGGTTTTAGGACTGTCTTTCACACCGTAAATGATCTTAAGATTGTCTGTGGCCGTCCGTTAATTACTGTTATTTTTAAATAGAGCATCCGAAGGACCAATTATCACTAGCAAATTTTCTGCGATCCCTTAGCTTTAAAATGAGCCCAATATGGACTCAATCACCATTAATTAACTAGCAAAAGTGTGAAGTATTTTTAAATAGAGCATCCGAAGGACCCAATTATCACTACAATTTTCTGCAATCCCTTAGCTTAAAATGAGCCCAATATGGACTCAGACCAACAAAAGTGTGTAAGCTCCGCCAAATCCTATTAAAATCACAAGTTGTAACTTGAACAATCGGACCCTAGTGTTCCTCTTAAGCCACTTAATTTCTTAATGAGAATTTCGATCATTTATGATGATTTCTGTACATGTAGACCAAACATCTGAAAATTCTGCCTACGATGGACTCAGTCAATTGTTTCACGTTTTATCATCAACGGTCATATGCAAATTGGATTCTGAAGCGATCGGAAGGAAGATTGCTAAAAAAAATTTTTTTCTGTACATTCCATCTTTAATCCTAAGGGGAAGAGAATGTCGAGTCTCGAATCTGGGTTTGAGGAAGAGAAAGAGGTAGAAGGGCCGAAAGCGGGATGAAGAAAAGAAAGCAATCTGTCGAGAGGCGGTCGAGATGAAAGGCCGGCAACAATAGTCGGAGAGCACTCTGCCCTAAATCTATTGTCGGCCCCCCCACCTTTTTTCACGGCCACCTATTCAACTCTCATTATACAAAAACAACAAAAAGGCCCGCCGAAATTCTGAAATTTATGAGATATCGTGGATTTTATGGGGAGCCAATGATTTTACTATCTTTTTTTTGTGGCTAATGGATTTTTTTCCTCATCCGCTCACCTTTCTTAAGATCTTTGTCTGATTCCGGATTTTACCCACAGTATCAGCAAAAAATGTCCCTAAATATAGGTCGGGAAGTTTAACTTTACCGCAGTAACCTAAAATTTTCGGATTTTTCATAACCACGTGAGTTCTAGAGCCATAGAAAACGTCGATCAAATTTTAAAATACGAAAGGTAGGGAAGAACGGTTATTTTTAAGAGGCTGAAGGATTGATCATTTTAAGATGTGAAAAGTGGCTCCTCGAGGCCGTTATCATCGCCGTCATCATCATTAGTTATCGCCGGGTCGGTTGACTTCAAAAGCCCCCTTTTTTTTCTTTTCAAAATCGAAAAAAAGTTAAGATTTTAAAATATTCAGAAAATAACTAGTGTGGAGCAAAACCCTGCAATTCTCCTTCGGCCGTTTTTCACGTAATTAAAATGGTGAAGAAGATAAATAATGCATATTTCGTGTAGATGATCGTATTTGTCGGAATCGGGAGTTTCATGGTCACCCTCGGGCTCCGCCTTTGGTCGGGAGTACCCACCTATTTATGATAATGATCATTAAGAATTGGCCGGCTCGCAAAGAGGTCATCGAATCCAAGAAATGTAGAAAAAAAAAATGATTAACTCCTTTGAAATAGAAAACATTCTCCCTTCTTCAAAAACTGCTGTAAACCTCCCTGCACAAATCCAAACGTTCGCCGTAAAAGAGGGACTGATACAGTACAGTCAACGTCCATAAGCGTTGCGGGTTTAGCGGGATTTCTTTAAACGGGGGAACTTGGTCAACTGAATAATCTTCTATTGTTGTAGGAATCGAATAAAGATTGGATTCGACATGGGAAAAGAAGCGGACGCGATTGGCAGGACGAGGAAAGCGAAAGCAGAAACACGGAACCGCTCGAAGGTTCGTCGAAAAGCAATTTTTAGTCCAGAATCGTACATTAGCTCTTCTCGGTGAGGACGTCCAAAGAATCCTACACAGCACCAAAACATTCAATTTTGAATCAGGACGCCACCTCAACAAAACACGCTACCCCCGAACGTCGAAAACTCAAAAGAACTCGAAAGAAGCAAAACGGACGTAAAAAACAAGAATATTAAACATAAATAAAAACTCGAGTCAAACAGAGACGACGACGAATTTTTTCAAAAAGAATTTTGGACATCACGTCTTTAAAGATGACGTCCAGTTTAACCTCAGTAACGCCATCACTCGTATCATTTCCGCCATCGAAAACTTCACTTCTGTCCATTCAGAAGGCACATCTTGCGATAAGGTATGTCAGCAGACAAACCATTTTTTTAATTAAAAAACGTAGTTGGCAGATTGTAAACACAAACTTCAGACGATATTCCTCGGGCCGTTACCAGATTGTCCATGTCAATACCCGACTGGGATATTACGAAAATAAATATGGGATGAATCCCAAAAAAGTAAGAATTTTTTATAATTTAGATTTTTTATAATATTTTTTAAACAGATTTTTTCGATGGAAAGACGCCTCTAACGAGCGTTTAGATATATACAAACTAGGAGCCGAATATTGCATACGTTCTCAAATTGATCATGGAAGCACCTCTCTCTTTCTGCACAGCATTGCTGCTACGACAGGTAACACCTTCATTTTATAACCTAACTTAACCTTTATGTACAGAGAAAGAAAACTATTAACAAGAGGCTCCGGTGCAGGAAGTCCGAATTATATTTCTCCAGACGTCTCGACCGTACTTCACGATAAAATCGACATCCTCCCTTGGCGTCTTTGCAAAGGAGATTTCACACGATTTAGCAAAGTGAGACTCCAAATAATGGAAATTTATGCGAGGAAAATCCCAACGAAAATGAATTTAAAAAGCAACTTCAAATTACCATTTCTTACTAAAACCAAAACTGTAAATATGTCCGTACAAAGTTGATAAAGTTACCTTAAACCCAGTGTATTTTTGTAATTAAATATTATAATTTTATATTTTATACAATAATTGTCTCTACTCTAGTCCTTATGATGTCCATTTTTTAAGAGTTCATGTATCAAGCCGCAGGGAAGCAGCACCCGCCTTACGGAATTGAAAAAAAAATTAAAATAAAAAGATTCTTTTATTATTTTGTAAAAATTCTATTCATCTTATAACTAAGAACACAATATTGTGTATAACATTATTTACAAATTTTTATACCTCAGGGTTTAACTCACGAGGTTATGAAATGATGCAGTCTTCTTATGATGAATTGAATGAGACATGAAAATGAGTATCTATTATCACAATTTGTTTTTTTCCTTAAAAACTAAGCTCATGGACGTTTATACATTAAATAAGAGGCGACTTAATTAAAATATCACAATTTAAGCATTGGTTTCAGTGCGATTTTTACATCGCAGTTTCTAATGGTTGACTTTTACTCAAAGGCTGAAAAGTCCGCATGTCTTGTGGGTGTGGCTTTCGAAATTGGTTTCGAGAAGGCATTCGGACTGAGCCCTCATCGGCACCGCGGGTAACGAATCGTCTAAATTCGTTTCAAGTATCGCCGAACTTTTAGGCCTCTCGTAGAAAACCTGATATTCAGGCTCCCGTTGGTAATCAGACTTATTGATTATGTCGACCGTTGAATCCGTCATGGCCAAACTTGTGTTTAAAGGTAAAGTGGAAGAGTTGTTAAAATAATCATCTGTCGACTGCCAAGTTGTATCGCGTGATGCAAAAGTCGAGTTATCTCGGAAACCTTGGTTTCTAAATGACAAATCGAAACCTGTATTAATAGCCTCAGTCGTTGCAGGATTATGAGCTTCATAAATATCATAACTTTGCGTATCTTCATTCGATGAATTGAACTGCGATTTTTCAATACTGTCAACGCTCCCAGCCATTTTCTTGTAATCATTATTTTTATTCAATGTTGGCGAAGACTGTGTGCTCTAAAACAAAGAGTTTAAAAACAAACAAAAAACAAAAAAATGCTTATTACAGTAGCTAAGTTGCTCTTCTGTTGTACATATCGCTAAAAGCATGAGAAGCCAAATGATCTTATTGAATGTAAGGACTGTCTTATGCTATTACGACGTTCCAGCCTTTCTAAATGCCTATGACGAGATTTGTAAACCAAAAGGCGATGAGCAACCCGATCAGCAGAAAAGCCAAAAACGCTTCCGATCAAAGCAATGACTACAACGTCCGCTTTCCAACTCAGAGGATTAATGATGACTTTTGGATCTAAAATTAAACATAAATAAAAATAAACATAATTTTTAATGTTATTTACCCATTTCGCAGACAAAAGGGCTGAGACGGTTGCAGTAGTCGACTTCTATCTTTTGAAATGTGAATGCTGTACATTGATGTATTCTATCGATGTGCTGTATCCAGACTCGGTCGTAGAACTGATAGGTTTCTTGCGATTTCTTTAGAAATTTGTAAAGCTCCAAATGGTTTCCCATTACATAAGGCATTGACGCATTCGAAGACTGCAAATAATATGATCAGATAAAATTTGAAGTAACCATCATTTTGGCAGATATGGCCAAAATTGATTTGAACCCCGCACAGTTCTACAATTACTTACTTACTCGGCAAAAGTCTCTAGCTTCATAAAAGGTCATCGGCGCTCCAATATAAATAGCAAGTGTCGCCAACTAGGAACCATCCTGGCGGACATTTTACGTCCAAAATAGTCAGATTGTTCTTCAAAAACGGTCTAAAATCAACTTCGAGCAAATTCGCTTGATCACTTCTGTCCCGAATACGTCCCATAACAGCCAAAGTCTCGTTATATCCCCAGTAGTTGTGTTTTGCATCAATCGGCGTCTGCCAAACATCGATCCTAAACAAATTTTAATAATGAAGCGAAGACAACAAAATCTTACAATGAACGATTCACAGTCACTATTTCATAGTCATTGTCAGGGTTGAAAAATATGTTATCTACATAATGTTGTCCTGCTGTTCCTGCAGTAATTGTACTTCTTCTTTCTCTATCCACAGCATGATTCCTACAAAAATATTAGTGAAATGATTTGATTAGAAAGAAAAACTTACCAATAGAAACCGTTATGAGTCGTACTCTGATAAATCGGAAGGCGAACTCTTTCAAAA
>JACGAQ010003523.1:0-27937 GCA_014119065.1 Orius insidiosus
TTTTAATAATGGACGCTTTGTTGGCAGACAAACGCCGTATACCGAGAGAGCGATAAAAGCAGAAATAAAAATAAAACCGAAGGGCGAAAAAAGTGGAAAGTAAAACCTATATAACAGGGTGTATTCCATCTGTATTTATTCGGTCCGACTGTATGGTTTCCGTTAAAATTTCCCCTCTTAGGTAGTGGTTTAATTAAAAGAGACGAGCAACCTTCATGTTATCCGCCAAAACAGACTGGACAAAAACAAAATTGGAAACTCAACGACTTTAAGATAAGATTTTTTTTCATTCTTAAATGTACTTTAATTAAGAGTATTCTTGCGAGCGTAAGGTGTTCCGGTAAAAAGCGGCGATGGCACCAACGACAAACTTATGTCCGATTATGATCACCACATTTTTTCTTCGTTTATCCCCTCCACTAGAAGACTAAATTATAATATACTAGAGTAGGCTATTGATTTTCGGTGTAAGCTATTCAGACGATAGGAAATAAATGTCCGGGTTAATTACACACGATAAGACGAGTTTATAGGCGACGACACCCCTCGCCTCATAAATTTCATATTAATTAATAACAAGTAGCGCTTTTCACATTTTCAATGAATTTAAATTACAATGGTTGATTCAACATTGTGATTGTAAATATATTTACCTAATGTCAATTCGCAAATTGACGTAGCAGTCATGAATACATAAGTCTATATTGAAATGTGTAAAATCAAATAAAAATGAAATTTTAAGTACAACATTAAATATTAGGTGTCTAGTAATGTCAAAAATACCCTTGTTAACAATGCATAACTTCTGTTTTCCCTCAATGCATCTTTGATTCTAAATCCTCTTCTTGTAAAGAGTTCAATTTTTAAGTTCCTTAAAGAAGTTATTGTCATACCCTCTAGGTCGGGTTTTGACCGGAGGGTCAAATCGAATATTGATCTTCACCTATCTCAACTTTGTCTGTGGTTCAGGCCGGCCGGCATTTTTTCCGGAACATTTTGCGACCACAGTTTTCAACCGATTTTCACCAAATTTTCACACAACCTTCCTGAATAGTTGAACAAGAAATTATCGTCTGCGATTATTGAATTTCGAAAAAATGGAGATATGCACGTTTGAAATTTTAAAAACAGCGCTGCGGCCGAACCGTTGTTCCAATTTTAACCAAATTTTCACCAAATACTCCTTTTATTTTTTAAAAATTTTTAGTGTAAAAAAAAATTATAAATTTTCTACATTAATTATCATTTTAGTAGGGAGAAATTTCGTACGTCCACCCGTTAAGAGAGGGACCTCCCATGGGCAAAAATCCCATTATTTCTACCTTGATACTTGAAAAAAACAAAACAAAAAAACTTAGAAAATTTTAGAAAAAAAATTTAACTTGAAATTTTTTTGGAAAAAAAACTTCCCCCTCCGTTATACTACCCCTCCTTTATACTTCCCCTTTCGTCATACTTTGCCCTCCGTTATACTTTCCCTCCCTTATACTTCCCCCTCCGTTATACTTCCTCCTCCTTTATACTTCCCCCTTTGTTATACTTTCCCCTCCGTTATACTTCCACCTCCGTTATACATCCCCTCCTTTATATTCCCCTCTTCGTTATACTTCCCCTCCCTTATATTTCCCCCTCCGTTATACTTCCCATCCTTTACACTTCCCCTCCTATATTTTTACTTCTCATTAAGGAAGTTCCCGTCGGGGCAAGCTCAAGACTAGTACTTTTACTTCATTTTAATGTGCAATTTAACTATAATATGCGTAGCTAGTAAATTGCGAAAAGGCGATAAGCGATTATCTCTTTTGTGTTCCAGAATAGATTCATCAATCATTGTAGTAAAATCAATTTAAATCGCAAGGAAAAAGTGAATCAGTTCTATAACGACTTAGTTTTGACAAATACGATACACAGTAATCTCAGGCAGTTAAAAGTAGTGCAGATCTATGGTTGGAGCTGTCGAAAGGAGAAAACAAAATGTTTTTGAAACAGATCCAAAATAAATTGTATCCGTCAATAAAATAAAAAAAGTGACTCGATGCCAAATAGAGACAATTCAAATCAATCACTCAACGCTCTTCGACTTCACGATTTTTCAATCAATTTTAAAAGCTACACAAATTATTCAAACCAATTAAATAAATAAATTAAAAAATAAATAAAATAACACAGCCAATTTGCGTACTTTTTACATTTTTAGTCTAACTACCAAAATAATGATGTGACGAAAACACCAAATCTCATTTCGTCGCGTTAATTCTAACATCGGACAAGTCATTTTTTGTCAGTTTTGAGTTAGCCATTATTTCTGATGGTAAATTTTGTGGTGGATCGAATCGGCAGTTTAACCCTATAATCAACAAAACGCGTAGTTCACGATTAAGCCAATAGGTAATGCATTGATTCAAATGAGAAATTAATTCGTATTTTGGCTCTCTGAAAAGCTTGGAAAAATGACATGTCCGGTGTTAGAATTAACGCGACGATTTGCTTAACTTTCCCAAACGATTGAATGAGCAACCACAATCTTAGATTCATTTTTGAAATAAAAATTTGAATCTCCAATTTACTTTAATAGAAAGATTACCATTTCAATAGCTAATCATTTAAATTGAAAGTCAAAATTGTTCGAATTCTAAAAACCTTTCCGTTAAACCTAACTTCTAGCCAGTGTTTAAAATATTGGCTTTCCTTTTTAGCTTCTGCTGCATTTATTTAAATTAACAATGTTTTTTTTTAAATAAAAAATAATTCTGTAAAGTGTTGTGGGTATTTAGGTTTGTTGTAATAATCAGATGAGTTCCCTGACAAAATGTAGAAGTTTGCCATCTATCCTATGAGCTGGACGAAATTATTCTTAATAACAAATAAATAAATAAATAAGCCTTTTTATTGATTTTAGTATAGATTTATTTACAATTTTTTTTTCTTTTTCCCCTTAATATTGTTCTTAAATTGTCATATAATTTCCCTTTAGGCACGGTTTTTAACGTAAAATGATCAAAACGAGAAAAGTATCGTTTTATTTTTTCAACTTTTTATATGAACATTTAAAAAGTAATGTTTAAAACACCCACATTGTAAACATAAAAATTGATAATTTTATTTAAAAAAGATTCTTATTGTTAGATTAAAGATTTCAAATAAAGATGCCTTAAATGGGCCGTGAAAGATTGTTTGACCTGGTTTAATGGAGTTTTCGTCGATGAAACGAATGGACCCAATCAGATCTCTTACCCGAAAAAGACAAAACTTTTTTTCCCTCTCTTCTTTTTAGAATTATTCAACTTATTTCTTGAGTGATTCATCGGGAAAAAGATGAGAAATGGCATTTTAAGAAAAAAAATTTTAAAATGACGGATTGTGGATATAAACTTAACGAAATCACATGCCGTAAAACTAGAAATCGATCTTGGTGTGTTGTTTGGGACTGTCGGGGGAAGACGAACTTTCAGCAACTCCTCCATTACGGTTAGCGGAATCGAATTGTCAAAGTTTCTCTAAATAGTTAAATCGTTTCATCCGGTCTTACAAGTTTGACCGGGCACCTATTTAACGACTAAAACGTTCTTCCGCATCTCGAAAGTCAAGTTCTTCCGCGTTTCTTTCTGGACAACCAATCTGGAAAGCGAAGTGGAAAACGATGTATATGACAAAAAGTTCGTATGCAGGTGATCAATATCTGTCTGTCTTAAAGTTTTTTTTTTGTTTTTCAACTGCCTGCCATTTTACACCACAAATTGCTTACGAAAATAGTCTCAAATGACTTGCTATCATTATAATTAGAAATTTTTCAAGAAACTTTTAAAAGAGACAGATGTTCTTTTAATTAAAGACGCCAGGCTATTATTAACTTGTTGGGAATGTTGCCTATTTTAATATTATAAAAGCACGATTCCTATTCTTAAAGCGTATTTCAAATTATTAAGTTTTCTTTTATAATTTTAAATCCATTAAATATGAATTATTAGCATTATTTGGCAAAAAAATAACCAGAATAAACGTTGGTGAGGTCCCATTATACCTTCTTTTATAGTGAAGGGTGGCTGGGGTCTTTTTTTTCTCTTATGGCACTCGATTGGGCCTATCCACGTGCGAAATGAAAACTCAGCCTTTTTTCTCCGATCTTCGATCATCTTTTTTTTTAATACTTGTCTGCACCCTTTCATAGAACTTAGGAAAGTAAAATTTGAAATTTTCAGCATTTCGGATGCTCAATGAGCGTGAGTTTATCAGGATCGAATAATTTAATTAAATTGCTACGGTCAAGGATTTTCTTGAGATCTTTTCTTAGCACGTAGGATCCCTCGCCTCCCAATTGTCGATTTTCGTATCCCTCTCTTGTTTTCATTCAAAATTTTAAGTTAATGAGATTTTGAATTTTTTCAATTTTTTCTCTTCATGGGGCCCCCTTCCTCTTTTCTGTACAAGGAGGGCGTTACTCTTGGAGGAAGTTAAACATTGAAATCCGCCAAAAACGAGGAGGAAAGATTTTAGGGGCTCAAGCTTTTTCTACTCTTTTTCCCCGAGCAATCTCTATTTAATCGTTTTCTATCGTCTACCGTTCGAGCACCACATTCATCGAATTTTCGGAGGTTTTCCTCGGCTTTTTAAAAAGAAAAAAACCCATTTTATATACTATTAAATAGATTTTTTTGTCTTTACAGTGTTTCGTGTATAATTTACTACCTAATTAAATCATATCAGCGTTTTTTTTTTACGAAACCTTATCTACATGCGCCGTCTTAATACTATGTAATTCACCAATCAACCTTAATTTTTAAGTAAGACCCTTTCTGAAATAGGCTGTATTCAATTTATACCTTATTTGTTTCACTTTTTGTTCCTAACTGGACTAATGATTTCTTTAAGTTCGTATGACACGCTATAAACCAGTTACTGCTTATTCCTTTGGCTTTAAATCCGTTGGAGGAGGCTTCTCAGAAAAATCGTGATGTAAATTGAAAGTGGGTCATTCCCGTGCTACGTGGTCCATACAAGGGTCGTTTAAAAAGTTCTTGAAAGATATTTTTTCTCCCTAGAAGCAATAAACCTAGACAAAAAAAAAACGCTATTTGAAACAAGAAGATTTATAACAATAAAATCCTTAATTTGTTTAATTATAATCAAAAAGCTAGAGCACTAATTACTTCTGGAGGAGCGAAAATTCAGGAGGGATGAAATGAAACCGCAGGGGGTCGGAAGATTTTAGAAGCCTTCGACGTTAAACCAGCAAAACGTAATAAAGTTGACAAGTTTAACGACGAGCTATAAAGATGTAAATCCAGAGTCCAAACTTTATTTTTGTACCGTAATTAGTCGCGAATTATTTAACTTCCTCTTACTGGCTATTATCTTTACTGTTTAATACCGTACTTATTAATAAATTAGAGCCATAATAAAAATTTTCAGTTATTACTTTTTATATTGTGATAGCACTTGACGGTACCTTCATTGGAAAAATAAAACGTCCCGATCTCCCTGCCTACATTCCCCAAAAAAACCAATTCAATAACCTTTCCTTCGTTTTCTTTCTTTGAAATAAACGGTTTTTTATATGTTAGTTCAAGAGCATTCTTAAGGTTCCACTAAATACGGCGGCGTTTGTTCTTTGAAGTTTTCCTCCACTTTTGCAAGAAAACTGTTGGTTTTTAAAATTTTTTCTTTTTTGCTACAATCTAGGAGAAACAATCGAAGCTGAAAATCGTAATCTTATCAATTTTGCTCCCAATTTGCATAAAAATGAGTGTGGTTAGAAAAAAGATATCTTAGCTTTCAGCATTCTTAAACACCCATAAATTTATATACAAACTCGTTTTATTGATTTTTTAAATATTTTAATTATAAAAATTAGGTTTAATTAAAAAATTAACTTTTTTCTGATTTTTGAAAAAAAAAAGTATTCTAAAGCCAAATCAAAAAGACAAAAATTTTAAAAAAACATACACTTTACTCGCAAAACTGGAGCGTTTCTAAGAAAAAAGCGTTGGCCGTTTCCGGCCTCAGTGTCGTCGGTCGTGATATACGGCGTCTTTCCACTACGAGGTAAACTCCTTAACGTACGAGAAGCCTCTCATAACAGGTAAAATTATACCTCAGTTTTTTTTCCTCTCTAATTTTCTTTTATTAGATTTTGGAAAATGCTGAAATTAACAACATTATCAAAATTATGGGTCTACAATATAGAAAAAATAAACGAGAGAAGACATGGAGACTCTTCGCTATGGAAAAATGATGATAATGACTGATCAGGATCAGGTATCTTCTTGACAATTATTCAATTTAGTAATTGCGTAATATTATATAATTATGCAATTATTCTCAAATTATTGAGTCAAGAGAACCCCATTTCCCTCCTTCAGAATTTAGATTGGTGGCTAATTTTTAGAGGGAAAAATTCTGCAAATCTTTTGGCCTTCTTAATTTAATTTGTACCTTTTTAGGATGGCTCGCACATCAAAGGTCTCATCGTTAATTTCATCCATCACAATTGGCCTTCGCTGATCAAAATGCCATTTTTGGAAGTATTCATCACACCGATTATAAAAGCGACGAAAAGGAACGAAGAAATCGCATTTTACTCACTCCCTGAGTTCGACGAGTGGAAGTCATCAATTACAAATGAATCTTCATACAAAATCAAATACTACAAAGGTATATTTTTTTCCTGCGCTAAAAATTGTTAATTTCTTTATAACTTTTAAAGGTTTGGGTACGTCGACCTCAAAAGAGGCAAAAGAGTACTTCAGTGATATGGAAAGGCACAGAATTAAATTTAAATACAGTGGTCCTGAATGTGATCAAAGTATTATTATGGTAAGTAATTTCAATCGATAAGCAAAAGTTCTTATTTGTGTTTTTAGGCTTTTAGCAAAAAAGCAGTTGAACAGAGGAAAGAATGGTTGACGAACTGGATGGAGGATCGAAAGAGGCGCAAAGAATTGGGTCTCCCTGAAGAATATCTTTATATGAAAGATACAAAATCGATTACCTATAAAGACTTCATAAACAAAGAACTTGTCCTTTTTTCGAATATGGACAACGAAAGATCGATCCCTAACGTAATGGATGGCTTAAAGCCCGGTTCGCGTAAAGTCGTTTTCACATGTCTCAAACGAAATGACAAACGAGAAATCAAAGTCGCTCAGCTTGCCGGTTCGGTCGCTGAACACTCCGCTTACCATCATGGTGAACAGTCGCTTATGATGACAATCATCAATTTAGCTCAGAATTACGTCGGAGCGAACAATATCAACATTCTGCAGCCCATAGGTCAGTTTGGAACACGTTTGGCTGGCGGTAAAGATGCCGCCAGTCCGAGATATATTTTCACCATGTTGAGCCCTCTTGCAAGATATATATTCCATCCTCACGATGACCCTCTATTAAAATACAATCGCGATGACAATCAAAAGATTGAGCCCGTCTGGTACGTCCCTATAATCCCAATGCTATTAGTCAACGGCGCTGAAGGTATCGGAACAGGTTGGATGACCAAAATTCCGAATCATAACCCACGAGTGCTCATCGAGAATCTATACAAAATGATACACAGTTTAGAGCCTTCTATTCCGATGAGGCCTTGGTACAAAAATTTCAGAGGAGAAATCGAAGCTCTTATCGACAATAAGTTCGTCTGTTCGGGAGAAGTCGGAGTTTGAGCGATGATAAAATCGAAATTTCTGAACTCCCCATTGGCGTCTGGACCAATAACTACAAAGAATCTGTTCTTGAGCCAATGCTTCAAGGAACTGAAAAAACACCTGCCACTATCTCGTAAGTTCTTTTTTTTTTCCCCTCCACATGTAACTTTTTTTTATTACAGGGATTTCAAGGAATATCATACAGATACTACTGTTAGATTTGTTGTTTCTATGCCACGTGATAAATTTATTTCTTCTGAAAGGGAAGGTTTTCATAAAACATTCAAACTTCAGACTTCGATTAATCTTTCTTCAATGGTAAGAACATAATTCTGGTGGTTCATTTTTAGATGCCAGTTTTAAATTTACTAAAACTTGATAATTTTAGTGTGCTTTCGATCGCGATTGCTGTTTGAAACGATGACAGCATTCTTGAAATAATGCGAGAATATTTGAAACTCGACTTGAATATTATACAAAAGGAAGAACTATCTTCAGGGATGCTTCAGGCGGAGGCGGACAAGCTTTCCGATCAGGCGAGGTTCATCGTTGAAAAATGCGATAATAAAATAAAAGTTGAAAACATGAAGAAAGTCAAGATGATCGAGGAGTTGAAAAACCGAGGTTATCGTTCCGACCCGGTCAAGATTTGGAAGGATGCTCAGATCAAAGCGGGCAACACTGTAAGTTGAATCATTGACAGAAAAAAGTTACCAAATTTTTAGGATGAAGATGAATACCGGTTCCTGAAGAAGGAGCTGAACCTGTGGAGGAGCCGGCAAAAGGTGCTGATTACGATTACCTTCTCGGTATGTCCATGTGGTCTCTCACTTTGGAAAGAAAGAAACTCATCAAAAGAAAAATCTCAAAGTCGCCGAGTTGGAAGAACTCAAATTAAAAACTCCTGCTGAAATTTGGGAAAGCGATCTTAAAGAATTACAAAACAAGGTAGAACTTAAATTTTTTTCATTTTTAATCATTAATTTGGTTTTTAGCTGGATGAAGTCGAAGAGAAAGAAAGGCTTGAGGAAGCATCTGACAAATCAGTCGCTATTAAAGGAAAAGCGGCGGCTAAAGGAAGAGAGTCCCGAAGAAAAAATTGCTGAAATTTTACCGTCACCGAGTGCGGAAAGGATCGCACCAAGAATCGACGCTGAAATGAAGAAAAAGGCTGAAACTGCAACTCGTCTTAAAGAAAAGAAATTGAAAGGCCCGGCTGCTGTGAGTACATTTTTTCCCCCTTTTTTTTTGTCGCATCGAAGTGTTCAGATCCAAGGTTACCAACTGTGACAGAGTGGAAAAATTTATTTTTTTTTTATTTTGTAGAAGGAAGACAAAAAGACAAATTTGACCTTTTGGAAGAGGAATCGTCAAAATCTCTCGCCCAAAAGCTTGGAACTTCCCCAGCTTTGATCGAAAAAGGCGGCAAGCAAAAGACTACTAAAAGTAATTATTTGTAATTTAAAATTTTTTTAAACAATTTTTTTTTAGAGCTCAAACAAGGAAAATTGAACTTTGACAAAAAAGCGGGGTCGAAGAAAAAAAGAATTTACTTTCCGATTCTGAAAATGACGATTTTGATTCCGACGGTTCCGGACCTGTCGTTCAATCTTCTCCTTCTAGAACCCTCCCTCGTAGAAGCACTGGTATATTTTATTATTTTTATTCCAAATTTAATTTAAATTTTAGCGAGCAATATTAAGTTCAACTTTGATGATGATTCTGATAGTTCAACTATGAACGGAGGGAATGGCGGCGGATTTTCTTCGGATGATGAACCGTAAGATAAAATTATTTATTTCAGCATTTGATGTTTTGTAGGCCGAAGAAAGTTGAGAAAAAACCACGTTCGAAGCCCACTACTCCAGTGGTGAGTGATGACGAAGATCTGATACATAAAAAGAAAAGCGACGAACCGGAAGTAGACAGCGACAAACTTTTCGATTCGCTCCTCAGCTCTCCTGAAAAACCGTCAAAACCTACTTCGGATACTGAAACCAAACCTGCTAAAAGGCAAAGGCGCCAGCGAAAAAAGCTCCCGCTCCCAAAAAAGTGGCTGCGAAACGTCCCAAAAAAACTGCCGCAAGCGATAGCGACGATGATGTCGTCTTTACCTCAACTAAAAAGGTTACTATTTTATTTTAACCAACAGACTTTTAATACTTGATTTTAGAACAAAAAAAGAAAATGTCCACTTCAGACGATGAAGTTGTCCTCTCTGATGGCTCGGACTATTCTCCCCTCCAAGCAAGCCAAGTGGACGAACGAAAAAAGTCGCCACGTACACATTTGATGACGACAGCGATTAATTATAAGCATTTATAAGGAAATTAATGATACTCATATCAAACTTCCCCTTATATTTTTGTTTGTTTTTTATATGTCATTTTCTTAAAAATATACAAATAAGTATTGTGTACCTTATTTAAATTTATAATAAATCTTTCGTTCTAAATGGCATTTTTATGTAACAATTTGAGTTAGTTCCTTATATTCTGAGATTGTTAAACACTTTGTTTTGTTGAGAATAAAGCGTACAATCTGCTACTATTTGAGGATGAGAGGTTTTTATTTGTTTCCACCCAGATGTCTTAATTACTTCAGATTTATTAACATCAATAAAGTTGATCGCTTTTCCTTTAAGTGCAGGAGCAGAATAAAGATCGGCCATTGCGAGAGTTGCTGCGGAGTTTTCAACCTTCAAATCCTTAATAAGATAATCTTCAGCTTGCAATTTAAGAGTTTGGATTCCGTATTTGTCAGCGGCCATCAGAAGACCTTGTGCATGACGCCCGAAGTTAGCTTTCCCTGTATAAATATGGCGAAGCATTTCTCCAAAAGTTGCAGAATCAATGTCCTCAATTTGAACTATCCCTTCAGTTTCTCTCTATCATTCCAGATGAGAACATGGCTTCAAAAACTTCGCTGACGGAGCCCATGATTATTTTATGTGCATGAAATTCTACTTCGTCAACAATGAATGTTATGTCGCAAAATTGCTTTTCAGAAAATAACCTTTCCAAATTTATAAAAATGTCTCTTCTTCTAACTTTTTAATAGGTGGCGTATTGTTGTAGATTAAAGAATGAACTTCCCAATAGATAACTAAAGTGTCTTTCAGTTGTTCATCAAAAATTCTTTTGTTTTCTAAATAGAATATAAGAGTATCGAAACCGTGCTCTCTCTTTGAAATCTCAAATTTGCAAACATCATGATATCTGACATTGGGAGAAAGAGAAGTAGAGCATTGAAATTTAGCATGGCTTTCAGGTAAATAACTGTTAACTAATATAAGATATATCGAAATGTTCGAAGTCGAACCGTTACGGTATAAAAGAAGTTGCCAGACGTTGTAGCCATCTGAAAACGGGTTGGAAAAAGTTTCACGCATTCCTGTGCGGAAAGATAAGTTTTTTATAGTCCACTTGAACTTTGCACGAGCAATGTTACAGTCTTCTATATCTTCTGAGGATTTTTCCCATTTTTTTCTGACGTAGTAAACGTAGTAGAAACCTGACACTGCCAGCATGGTGAGTCCAACACAACCGAAGCGCAAGAAACGGCCAATCATTCCCACAGACTCAGGAGTCTTCAGACTTTCCAAACTTTCTTAAGCCTTAAGACCAGAGACTCAGACAGTCCAGAGTAGTGAATGTAAAACTGAGACCAACCCATCCTACCTCCATATGTGAACCATTTTTGTTGTTCTGTGGGGTGTAGATAGTAAAGGCCAAAGGTTCTAAAAAAAATCCCTCGTTTTGAGCGGAAACTTTTCTTCGGTTGGTGCTAACTTAAAAATTTACATAGCAAAAATTTTAAGATGTTTAGTTTTGTGCTTTCTAGTAGATAATGGAACGCTATGGGGATAGTGGTTCGTGGTTTTCATGGGGGCCAACACTCTACCGTCCTGTTGGCAACACTGACACTTGGAAAGCCATACTGAGAGGAAAAAATAACGATAAAATCCTAACCTGCTCATAAAATTTTATTATCTTAAAACGTTATGAATAACTAAACTAATTGCTTAAAATTATCATTCACTTCTAATTATTTATTCATAAAATGGATAATTCTTTTAGTAATTTTAACCCGAATCGCCAAGGTAAGAAATAAATAGACAACTCTATTTATAGCTTGAAAGTATAGAACTTCGGAGCTAGAATTATTGTGAAAAATGCTATTTTATTCTTCTTTTGTAGAAAGGCGGCAGCACTTGACTCTTTCTTTTCGACCAGACTCTTCGACGGGGTTTCCTACTCAATTGTAAGTCTAATCTAAGGATTTGACATTTATTATCTTTTTTGAAGGCAAAACAGGGTGGTTCCGAATTCGTTGAATTTCGGCGAGAACATTAATTCTTTTCATCGAAGGTCGCCGGTGACAAACGACAGAACTAGAACTCCGCAAGCGACTCCGACGACTCCAACAATGAAAGTACCGAACGTACCACTCGGTAAGCACTTATCTCATAATCATAAATTATGGTGCTACATTAAAAACTTCATTTTATGAAATAAATTATTTTCAGTTTCCGACGCCATGATCGTAATCATAGAAGGTTTGCTTGTGTGATTTCTTTTTGTTAATTTTTTTTTTTCAATTACCGAAGCATGTTTTTTGTATTCTTATCTAGATTTTACCCAAATAGAACAACAACAAAAAGTAGATTTTATTGAATTATGGTTTTTTAAATTACAGTTTTAGTACCTTTAAGAGAAATTTTATTTTACCTTCGTGTGTAATTTAGTCAATAATTTAATTTTTTTTTAATTTAAGGGACGTATGCGGATGTACAGCCAGAATATTCGCCCAACAGGAAGCCTTCAAGTGTCTCCAGAACAAGTAAGTTATTTTTTTTTTTCTCCCTAGTTTTGGAAAGGAAAATAGAAGATACTAGCTCTGTTCCAACCGCAGTTTGAAACTGGAGAATGCGCAGAAGGATTGCACGTCATTCAAATCGTACATCAAATTTGATGTGCAAATCCTTCTGAGCATGCTCCAGGAGTTTCAAACTGCAGTTGGAACAAAGCTACTATTAATCTAATAAATTAAAAATATTTCTAATAAACATGTTTTTTAAATAGGTGTACAGTTTTACATCAGAAGATCTTCTCGATATGGGTGAGATCGGCCGGGGAGGTTTCGGTACCGTCAATAAAATGCCACAGCGCCAGTAATACCTGTATGGCGGTCAAAGTTAGTTAAAATAATTTTTGAAAATCTCTTACACTTTTTTTCACAGAGAATACGTTCCACTGTGGATGAAAAAGAACAAAAACAGCTTCTGATGGATTTAGAAGTTGTCATGAAATCAAATGATTGTCCTTACATCGTCCAGTTCTACGGAGCCTTATTTAAAGAGGTGATTTCAATTTCTTTAGTTTCATTAACTATTATTTTTTTAGGGAGATTGTTGGATTGTATGGAACTTATGGATACTTCCTTAGACAAGTTTTATAAATATCTACGACCATTTGCAAAATCGGATTCCTGAACCGATTCTTGGAAAAATTTCTGTTGCGGTAATTTTTTTTTTTTTTTAAATTATTTTTATTGATGTTATTTACAGACTGTCCGTGCGTTAAATTATTTAAAAGAAAAACTGAGGATAATTCATCGTGATGTGAAGCCTAGTATATATTATTAGATAAAGAGGGAATATTAAATTGTGCGATTTCGGCATTTCTGGGCAGCTTGTAGATTCGATAGCCCGGACGAGAGATGCTGGATGTAGACCTTATATGGCGGTAAGTTTAAATAAAAAAAGAGGATAAAATTTTTTAGCCTTGTTTTTCTCTCTTTCTCTTATTTATAATTTTAAAGCCCGAGCGAATCGATCCTCAAGGGGAAAATCGGTTACGATGTAAGATCGGACGTTTGGTCGCTCGGAATTACGCTTATGGAAGTCTCGACCGGAAATTCCCTTATCCAAAATGGAAAAGCGTATTTGAGCAACTTTACCAGGTGGTAAACGGTGACCCCCTTCCCTCCGTCATAAATACCGTGAACATTTCCAATGAATTCATCTCATTTGTCGACACTTGGTAAATTCTAAAAATCTATAAATTTTAAAAATCTTTCCAGTTTGATCACGAGACGCAACGTCCTAAATACAACCGCCTTCTTGAACACCCCGTTTATTAAAATGAGCGAAAACTCAAACGTCGACACTGCTCAGTACTTCAGCGAAATTCTCGACAACATGTACACCAACGAAATGGAAATACACGATGAACATACCCTAAACTGTGATATCCATCAAAATTTACGTGTTTGCCTTCTAGAGCTTTCGCTTTTTATTTTCGCACTCTTTGGTTTGTTATATATATTTTTGTAGTCTTAAGACGCTTAAGAGTGTGCCTAGAATTTGCATTTAATGCAAGACCCAAATACACCAAAATGTGCAGCAAAAAATCTATTTTTTTTTTTTTTTCAGCAAATTGTCATTTTTGCACCATAAAAATATTTGAATTTTTAAATAGAATATTATTTTTCGCTCAAATTTCTGGAATGGTGAACTATCTTCCGTTCAAAATGTCAAGAAGAATCTTCATTTTCCAGTTGTCCTCAGATCCTGTGGATCCCGAAGTTTTCATGCTCAATTTATTCTAAATCAGGGTTCTAATCAAAAATTATAAATTGAAAAACTTGGCATTTGGACTTTTTTTTTTCTATTTTCAAATTCTATAATAGTTGTTTTAAATTTATATTCTTTTATGTAATTTTGTTATCATGTTACTCAGGGTTTATTAAAAAAAATGTTTTATTGTACATAAATGGTTAAGTGTTAAAATTTTTGTGTATGAAGGCTTATTTGTATAAAAAAACAAGTTGTGTACAAGTTGATTTTTTTTCCTTAAAAACTAAAATTTTCATGGTACTGCTGTATAATAGACTCGAAAAGCAGGGTTCCCAAACCGAAAAAGAAAATAAGTTGAGATCGGCGAAGATCAATCATTTGACCCTCTGGGGTCTGGAAGACCCTTCTCCAAAAACCATGAGGGTATTACAATAACTTCTTTAAGGAAGTTGAAAAGAATGTAATGTTATACCCTAGACAGACGGTTATTTGGTAAGGGTCTTTGATGGGGTTTATCCACCCCCTGGAAAGTCAGTGCAGTGGTTTCTCCAACAATGTTCTTAACAGTTTTTGACTGGATCTTCACCAAATGTTCTTTATGGTTCTTTGTCTCGGAAAATGTGACGTCGGAGACCAACACTGTAAATTTAAATGTTGGCGCCATTTTTCAAGTTTAAAAAAAGTGCATTTTTCTGAAAATAATTAGGTTTAAATCGTAAAAAATTATTTTGAATGAAATTTTTAACGTTTGTTTTTTAAAATAATGATTATTTTTGATGAAAAGAGGAAAACGCTGAGATATCAAGAAGGCGGTGGATAAGTGTTGACCTTTCTTTCGAGGAATGCGAAAGGTTGATTCCGTTCTCTCGGGGGTTTTGCGGAGTGGGGATGAAGCCGTGTTGCTCGAAATCATGAACTCTGATAGAAACAAAGCCGAGTTATCATTTCACGTTTGAGAGAGTTTTTAAAAGAACGCGTATTTACGAAATTGAAAAAATTATTTTTAAAATTCGCTTTCCCGGCCATTTTCCTCGTCGAGTTTCTTTTTTAAAATAGATGTCGGAAATCCCATAATGTGTAGCATCCCTTCGAAATTCTACCAGCTCTGTCGCCTTTGTTTATCACGCGACGGGGCCAAATTGTCGATTTTCGACGGCGAGGGAACACGCCGGAACTTCCATCAGAAAATCACAACCTGCCTTCCAATTACGGTAAATTTATATTTATTAATAATATTATTTTTATTATATCCCTTGGCCTAAAAAGATGGATTTTAGATAAGATGAATTGATAAGGGCTTTCCAGGTACACAAACTTTCAAGGACACTGCGCTTTTATTTTTTATTTTCTCAACGTTTTATCAAATTTTATATATTTTAAATAATTAGGTTAAGAAAATAACAGGACTCCTTTTTCCTTTTAATCCTCAAATCACAAAAGACCCTTTCAGGTAGTGGTTTACCTGAAGCCCATTAACCAACCACGTTTCCAAACCTCAAATTAAATATTTTTTCAAAATTCTTATTCCGATAAATTTTTTTTGGTTATATAATTTTCTGATAATTTTACTGATAACTAATCAATTTTAAGTGATTAAAAACTCAGACTTGTTTACCCTAGAAATCCTCCCCTCCATGCATTACGGAGGCGCGAAAATGCTATCGGCCCCTGAAAACGCTTATCTTTCCATTTTTTCCCTAACTTTTTTTTCTCAGTGTTACCAACTATTAGTTATCAAAAATTATTTTGAAAAAGGAAAAAAAAATAAGGTGGGACTTGATATCTTATCATTTTTGAGATAAAATTTGTTGATAAAGCAGGTTTTTGTTTCGATAACGAATATTGGCTTTTTCATCCCTTTAAAAATATGAATGGAACTGTCGTAGGTGGAATAAGTTTGCCACACTTTTGGACAGTTGTTACAGAAGTCATTGTTGCCAACAGTTTTAGTTACTTATAATAGTAACCAGTTATTGAAGAAGACTGTGATAAAAGTTTGTGTCTAAACAATGACTTGAAATATCGATTCAATATTGCCAACTGTAAATTACCTAAGGACTCTTGTTATTTTCTTCTGCATATAAGTTTTATGTTTCAACAGTGCTGCCAACTGCACTAGAATCTGTGTAGAGACAGTTCAATACTGGATGTAGTTATTGAACTTCTGCTTTTTCTTTTCCAGATATCAGAAGATGATGATCTTCCACATCTTCTGTGCGAAGTTTGTGTCGTAAAACTCGATACTTTACACAACTTTCGTGAGGCGGCTGCGAAATCGGATGTCGCTTTACGACAGTTCCTTGAGAGCCCCAACGAAATTCCAGAAGACGCTGACGTAAGTTTGATTTCCTTTGAAGTCTTTACGTTTCTATTTTTTTTTTTTTTTTTTAATCTCGCAGGAGGAACTTCGTAATGTTTACTATCAAACGCAACAGCATGTTGAAGACCTTGAAGTCGTCAAAGAGGAATGTGTTGTCTCGACAATTCACGGAGAAGAGGAGGAAAAAATGGTGAGGAAGAAATGGAAGATTCTGAAAGATACTATTCACGAAATGAAGACGATCCGCTCAAGTTTGAAACTCAAGAGCCTGAATCTCCCATGAGGAGACATCAAGAGTTCCTTAGACATGTCGTCGAAATAAACAGCAGAATGTAAGTTATCAGGCTTACCATCTTTTACCTACTGATGAATTCTTTTTTTTAGGAGTGATGCTAATAGTTTGTTAAGATCAATAATGACATCGCCTCAGGTTAATCAGGGAAAACCGGTCATTTTAATGCGAGAGGAAGTAAGATGGCCGACTGCTAGTTCTCCGAATGAAGTTTTAGCGAACAAAACCAACTTTCAAATGAGCAATTCTGTATGAATGATTTATAAAAAGGTTGCTAGTTATTACAGTGAATTTTTAGACCTCAGAAACGAGTGGAGAGACCAGGTCGTCAAGTGGCGGTAGGCGAAAGCAAAGTTGCCCGTTACGCTCGACTGAGGCGCCATATCAGTCGCCATCTTCAAGGCCGCCGGAGCAGCGACTTTATAGGTCGGCAGAGGCCATCTCAAGGCTACTCGAAGCTGCCAACTACACTGGAAACGACATGGACTCATGAACAGGATTCAGGCGACGAACGAAGCAACGCCTGGTGTGGCTCTGTTGTGAAACATATGATAAAAACAACACAAAAATTTTTTATTTTATTTTTTAAGGTCCCCAAGAGGGTTCAAGTCTCCTGTAGCAATTGTGGTACAAGAACTACGACAATTTGGAGGCGAAATCCAAATGGCGAGATGGTCTGCAATGCTTGCGGACTCTATTACAAACTCCACAATAAACAGACCGGCGACTATGCGGAGAGACACAATCCATACAAGACGTAGGCGACCCAAATCAGAAAAACCTCAAAAAAGTAACAGTAAGCATTTTCTTATTTGAAAGCTTGGTTAACATTTTTTTTTTTTAGAATCGCCTTCCGAATTCCCAAACAGTGGCGCCAACTCTGGAAGTGAGGAATGCGACGACATGTTGGCAGCACTGCGACGCCAAATCCAGCCGCAGTTCATGATGGCCGCTATCCAACAACATGTCACCCCCCCTCAAGACAAGCCTCTTAATCTTGTCGCAGGCTCGCATTGAAAGCCCTAAAACCCTTTTTTTATATTTTATTTTCCGTCTTCCTTTTTAACCGTTTATAATTTATAATGGGGTTGTTTTATTGTAAGACTTCGGCTGTGTAAAGTTGTTGAAAAAAAAAAAGCGAAAATTTTTTAAAATCTTAAACGATCTGCAGGTCTCTTCAAATTTGAATATTAAAACGCCTACTTTTTTTTCTAACTAAATAGCAATAATTTTAAACAATTAATTGTAAGAATCTCATTTTTTTTTTCGGCCACTCTTCGTCCCAAACAGGTTGTGTTTGTAAATATCGTCACTGAATCTCAAATAACGTGCACTTACTAGAACTTAGAAATTTTTTTTCCACAGTTCAAGAGCCCACAAATGCTGATATCTCCAGAAAGGCTCTTCCTAGATAAAAAGAAATTTTTAATCCAGGGTGATCTCTTCAGAATTATCAGTGTTTGTGGCTCATTTTTATAAAAGTGCCCTTTTGTTATATTTTTATAACGTCCGCTTTTCATAAAATAAAACTATTTTTTCAAAAAAAAAAAAAATTGTACAAATTCGTTAATAGATTTCTTTTTTTGTTTGTACATGCATTTTTTTTAAAAAACGTTGGCATTTTTTTGTGTATTGTAGTCTAGCTCAAGGATGATGACAATTTTTTTCCCCGTCGTCCCTTACGTGCCTACATGTAAATACGAAAAAAAAAAAAATATTTTTTAGTATAAAAAAATAAAAACAATATTTCGGGTATATTAAAAGTATAAAAATGGCAATAAAATTTAATAGCTCACTTAGATTGAACACTTAGTTTGAACCTAAAATTACCAAAACATCGAAAGCTTTTTTTATTCTAATTTTTCGGCATACTCTAAGGTTTTATAGATTTTAGAACTTTTTTTAATTAACTTTTTATTTTGCATTTAAATTTTTTTCTTTTTAGATGCTCAGTAGTGCATTTCCATGACGTTGCAGTATTAATTGGGGTAAAAAGAAAAGAAATTTTGTGATTTCAAATTTTGTACTTAACTTGATTTGAAAAGAAAAAAAAATTTTTTTGACCTAATCTGAGTAGTCTAGTTTTTATTATTTTTTAGTTTTTAATTTAATTTTTAAGTATTAACTAATACTCATTTTTATTTTATTTTAGGGCTATGTTTAAATAACACGCATTATTTTCACTTCAGTATTTATTTTTTTCGCTTTTTGTTATTGTGTTTAAGTTCTTCATTTTCGAAAATTTGTCAAAAATGGTTATGAAGAGTTTAATTTAAGTGAGGTAGCCGAATAAAGTTTAATAAAAAATAATGTTTTTTTTTATCCCCCCTTTATTTTTATCTATGATTTGGAACCAAACAAGTTGGAAAAATGGTATGAATCAAAACTATTGCTTCAAGCTGATCTAATGTTTTTCTTAGCCATCCCATCTCAAGTATTTTCAAAAACTGGTGAAAACGGCGCCACAGACACCCAGATCGGTGAAGATTGCTAATCTTCTGGACGATGGAAACCGTCGATGGAGGGTATTACAATAACTTCTCTTTGTGAAAGTTATTTGGGTTACGGTTTTGAAATCTTCTCTAAAATTAAGAGGAGTTACTTTTTAGACTTTATTTTTATCTTCACTATTAAAGGAAAAAGGAGAAAACCCAGTGTAATAATAATAATTTTTTTTAATATGTAATAATAATAATTTTTTTTTTCGAACTAGACGTAGAATAGACACATTCAAGATTGAGCCAAAATAAATAAAAATAACTTCCTTAAAGTTAGTAGCTCCGTTCCAACCGCAGTTTCAAACTGGGGTTGGAACAAAGCTATTGTTTTACCCTCAATCAATTTGATTCCGGATCTATACAATTGTCTGTGGTACTGACCGGCCGTAGAGCTTTTTTTCCAGAACACTTAAAGGCTTTAATCGGTTTTCAACCGATTTTCATCAAAGTTTCTTTAGTCAGTGAACAAGAAGCCAACGACGGCGATTTTTTAATTTCGAAAAAAATGGCGGGGATATGGCTGTTTGAAATTTTAAAAAATTCGATCGTTGGTCCTATTTTCACCAATTGAGGTGCTCCGGGTACGAAGGGCGAACTCGACAAAACATAGTTTCGAGATATTCGCATTTTAAAGTTTCGGTTTTTACGTTTTTTTTTTACGGGGAAAAAATCGCGAACTCAACATAAAAATTATGGGTGTATTCACCAAGAGGTCTAATCTGAAAATGAAAAAAAAAATGGACCCTTCCCCAAAAACCCGACGTCGAGGGTATCACAATAACTTCTTAAGGAAGTTAAAAAAAGTCCGATGTCGAGTTCGCCCTTCGTATCCGGAGCGCCTCAATTATCCTTACATTTTTTACAAATTTTTGGTGTAAAAAATTTTTTTTCTTAGTAGGGTGAAATTTTATATTTGCACCCTTTGCGAGAGGGACATCCCTTGGGCGAAAAGCCCATTATTTTAACCTTGATACCCTCTTATTTATACCTTGAATTTATAATAATAAAATTAAAAATTTTTTGTAAACAAAAAAAAGAAAAAATAAATTACACAATTTTTTGAAAAAAAAAAAAAAGAAAATTTTTGGGAAAAACACCCATTGCAATAGGTATTATAAAGAAATCTACCCAAAAAGAAAATTTTTCAAAATTTAATATGCATAAATTATACCTCCCCTCCTTTATACTTCCCCCTCCTATATTGTTCCTTCTCAAAAAAGGGAGTTTTCGTTCTAAAAATCTTCATACTAGTACTTTTAACTTCCTTAAAGGAAGTACTTCCCCTCCTTAAACTTTACCTCCGTTATGCTATACCCCCCCTATATTGTTCCTTTCAAGAAAAGGGAGTGTTCGTTCTAAAAATCTTCATACTAGTACTTTTAACTTCCTTAAAGGAAGTACTTCCCCCTCCTTAAACTTTACCTCCGTTATGCTTCCCCCTCCTTGATACCCCCCCCTATATTGTTCCTTCTCAAGAAAAGGCAGTTTTCGTTCTAAAAATCTTCATACTAGTACTTTTAACTTCCTTAAAGGAAGTACTTCCCCCTCCTTAAACTTTACCTCCGTTATGCTTCCCCCTCCTTGATACTTTCCCCCCTATATTGTTCCTTCTCAAGAAAAGGGAGTTTTCGTTCTAAAAATCTTCATACTAGTACTTTTAACTTCCTTATAGGGTACTTCCCCCTCCTTAAACTTTCCCTCTTTGATGCTGCCCCCTCCTATATTGTTCCTTCTCAAGAAAGGAGTTTCGTTCTAAAAATCTTCATACTAGTACTTTTAACTTCCTTAAAGGACTTCCCCCTCCTTAAACTTTCCCTCCTTGATGCTCCCCCTCCTATATTGTTCCTTCAAGAAAAGGGAGTTTTCGTTCTAAAAATCTTCATACTAGTACTTTTAACTTCCTTAAAGGAAGTACTTCCCCCTCCTTAAACTTTACCTCCGTTATGCTTCCCCCTCCTTGATACTTCCCCCCCTATATTGTTCCTTCTCAAGAAAAGGCAGTTTTCGTTCTAAAATCTTCATACTAGTACTTTTAACTTCCTTAAGGATACTTCCCCTCCTCAAACTTTACCTCGTTATGCTTCCCCCTCCTTGATACTTTCCCCCCTATATTGTTCCTTCTCAAGAAAGGGAGTGTTCGTTCTAAAAATCTCATACTAGTACTTTTAACTCCCTTATAGGGAGTACTTCCCCCTCCTTAAACTTTCCCTCTTTGATGCTGCCCCCTCCTATATTGTTCCTTCTCAAGAAAAGGGAGTTTTCGTTCTAAAAATCTTCATACTAGTACTTTTAACTTCCTTAAAGGAAGTCCTTCCCCCTCCAAATTGTCCTCCGTTATGCTTCCCCCTCCTTGATACTTCCCCCTCCTATATGTTCCTTCTTTAGGAAAGGGAGTTTTTGTTCTAAAAATCTTCATACTTTTGGGTTGGCGAAGAATTAAATTTTTAACCCTTCCAACCCCCGTGAGCACATACGTTTTGTGACAGATGTGGTAGGAGGGGGGGGGCTCTTACGTGGGGGGTGGGGGTGGTCAAACAACCCGCACCTGTCCGAACACCTGCGCCCCAGCTCAAAGCCGTCGACCGTCCATTCCATCCCCGGCCATGAAACGTTGAACTTCCCTCCAGAAAGAAAAACCCCCCCTCATTTTTATTTTTTTTTTAAATCCAAAAAACGCGTCCCTTTTCCTCAACCCACAAAAAACTCCATCATTTCTTTTTCCAACGTAAGTTTCGAATTTACCACAAAAAAGCCACAATGCACAATCTAAAAATTTCATAAACACCTTAAAAACACCTCACGCAATCTTGTTTCCCTTATTCAATGGACCATTAACAACATGTGCACCGACATATGGAACCTTTAACGTATTTCTAACGTTTATTTTTAATCACATTTTTTTTAAATTGCACCATTGACCGAAACGAATGCGAAGTTCCTTTTTTCCTGAACAAATCGCTTTTTCCGTACAAAAAATTTTTTTTTTATATCGAAGAAAAGTGGGGGATGGGATTAATAATGCAGATGAGCATCTTGGTCCACCCCTTCTACTGTTGCTGATATTATTGATCCCATCTCGCGGGGTCTGGATGGTCACTTCGTGGGGTGACGTCATTTTATCGATCCGGACTGACCAACATCCTCTCTCCGGCCGGACAAGAACCAACCTAGAAATCTCAATTTTCCATCGTTTCAAACGATCAAGACATGTTTAACATTAAATGAGCGGGAAAAAAAGAAGGAATCATGTCCAACACGTCTTCTTAAGACGTTCATTCCACCATCAATTCCTCTTCCGATAGAAATCATTAAAATCTAAGCATATTAGACAATTCTGCCAAGAACGGAAGATATGTACTCTTTTCCTAATGTCATAATTAACTTTTTTAGAGAGTAGAATTGAAAATTGGATATAAATAGGAAAGGAAGACGCACCAAAAGAACTTAGTCTATGAGGCACCACCTTCCCCGCAAAAATTGAAGCTACTGGTGCGAGTGGGAATATTAACGTCTTTTGGGTACTCAAAAAGGTTTTCGCCATGCTTGGGAGAATTTTAAGAAAAGCGGCGAAGAGATAGAAGAGGTTGAAGTACGTGGTCGATAGCATTTCACCCCGTCGTTCCCTCCCGCCTTTTAGTTTGAGAATAGGGTCCAACACCCCGAAGTCCCTTTGTCCACCTGACAGCGTTTTATCGATTTTATCCCTCTTTTATTCGAGCCTCCGACACTGGTTTGACGATTGACGTTAATTTATCGAGAGGCCCTCCCACCCTACCTACTTATTCGAAAAATCTTGAGGGGAAATAAAAGTACTTCTTTGAAGAGCTTCCAACGAAAACTTCCTTAAAGAGAAGTAACAATATAGGAGGGGGGAATAAACGGAGGGGACGTAAAACGGAGGGGAAGTATAAGGGAATGAATGATAACGAGGGAGGGAAAGTATAAGGGAAGTATAAGGGAGGGGGAAGTTTTTTTTTTCGAAAATTTTTTAAGTGTCAAGGTAGAAATAATGGGCTCTTTGGCCCACGGATGTGCCTCTCGTAATGTAGTATGAAATTTCTCCCTAAAAAAATAATAATTAAAAAGTGGCAATTTTTTTACACCAAAATTCGTCAAAAATATAAGTAATTGGTGAAAATCGGACCAACGATTCGGCCGCAGCGAATTTTTTAAAATTTCAAACAGACATATCTCCGCCATTTTTTCGAAATTCGAAAATCGTAGACTGATTGTAGGTCGGAAAACCTGCAATCCGGCCCTTTGGTCCGAAAACCTATAATCGGGCCCTTTGGTCAAAAAACCTATCCCCACAAAAACACCCCGTGTAAAAAACACCCCGCCTCGCAAAAATCCTTTTACATCAGCCGGAAAAAGTTGTGATATCAACTTCCCCGCCCTCAAATGAGCGAGAAGAGTCGATACGCCCGAGTGGTAGGTACGATGAAGTGAGAAGCATGATGCCCGTGCTCCCGTTTTCAATGCTCCCCTTGGCGGCATCGCGAAATGCTTTGTATCAGTGATTGCCGTTATTTATCAAGCCCTGGAACGTCCTGGAACGCTTAAGAATTACTGTGTTATCACTGAGTTCCTAACTAATCACTAGTATACACCCCATACACATACATACACATACCCCCCCCCCGTACTCACACATGACACTACGCCTTCATCTACGTATGTCTGAGTGTTTGAATCATAACGATTTTTCCCGAAGAACGCACAGCACGTCTTAACTACGTCCCTGTAAACAAACATTTCGCGATGCCGCCAAGGGGAGCATTGAAAACGGGAGCACGGGCATCGTGCTTCTCACATCATCGTACCTACCACTCGGGCGTATCGACTCTTCTCGCTCATTTGAGGGCGGGGAAGTTGATATCACAACTTTTTCCGGCTGATGTAAAAGGATTTTTTGCGAGGCGGGGTGTTTTTTACACGGGGTGTTTTTTGTGGGGATATCATATCTTTTTGTAGTTTAAATTCAAATGAATCGTAAAACTCCTAAAAGAACCGCGCGTTGTTTCAGTTGCCCGGGAAAAATGGTAGCATTAATTAATAGCGTATGTAGCGTAATAATTAAGCCAGCCGATAGTGGCATTAGCAAGTCTGGAATGTACATTCTAACCTCATGCTTTAGAAAGTTCAATCATAATTTAATCGGGTGTACAGCCGGCGCCACAGACAACTGGTCAGATCACTGGTCAAATTGACCCTGAGGGGTCTGGATGACCCATTTCCGAAATCCGTCCTCATTACTATACTCGTCCTCATTGCTAAACTCAGAAGGAAGCTCTGTGCACAATTTCAAGTCGATTGGTCTTGTCTCCAGGCTGTTACCCGTTAAAGTGGCTAAAATTACCCTAAAATTTCAGTTTTTTGTTCCTAACTTTTTTTTAAGTTAAGATTTCGGGGTAAATCTTTCAAAAGGCACTGGCTCAAGTTGAAAGGAAGCTCTGTGCAAAATTTCAAGTCAATCGGTGCGCTAGGAGAGGCTGTAGCCTTGTCTAGCTGAATAAGAAGAAGAAGAAGAAGAACACGGTAAAGGCGAAAAACCGGGTTTTCAGACTTTTATATCTCGGCTCCCTGTGGACCGATCGACTTGAAATTTTCAGCGTTTACTCATATCATATCAAAGTAAATCTGCAGCAAATTTCAAGTCGATCGGTCCACAGGGAGCCGAGATCCAGATACCTGAAAAACGCAAATCGTGACGTCCAGTAAACATACACTTGGTAAGTACCGTTTTCTGACGTCTTCGGACTGGGTGTTGCTTGGCGGGGCGGAACGCTACCGCGTTCCTAGATATTCTGGAACTTTGGTCGGAAAACCTACAATCCGGCCCTTTGGTCCGAAAACCTATAATCCGGCCCTTTGGTCCAAAAACCTATATTCTGGAACTTTGGTCGGAAAACCTATAATCGGGCCCTTTGGTCCAAAAAACCTATATTCTGGAACTTTGGTTGGAAAACCAACTTTGGTTCAACTATTCAGAAGGTTGTGTGAAAATTTGGTAAAAATCGGTTGAAAACTATGGCCGTAAAGTGTTCCGGAAAAATACTACGGCCGGCCGGCACCACAGACTAAGTTGAGATCGATAAAGATCAATATTCAATTTGACCCTCCGGGGTCTAGAAGACCCTTTCCCCAAAGACGTGGAGGGTATCACAATAACTTCTTTCAGGAAGTTAAAAAGGTCATAAGAAGTCGCACTCCACCCTTAATTAGACACCGCACGCTATCCACTCAAGACTCTTCACGTTACCCCATAGGCTCCCTTCAGAGTTGAACAAAATGTAACCTCAAAACAAAATTGGCGGAAGTCAATCGCTTCAGGATATCGCAGTCGTTAAAAACAAAAAAGGTTTTTCACATCGACCTTAATTGTTATGAATTCTATTACAAACTTACAAAAGTTGAGCGGAATTAGTGGAAAGGTAGATTAGCAGTCAAAATTCAACCTGTAAACATAAAAGAGGAGATTGAAGTCCTTGAAAGTTAAGAACAAAAGGATGGGAAATTAATTTGCATGCTAGTAATTATAATTCGGTTGAAAGAGATTTGCGAAAAGAAAAACTTGGAGCAAAAAGTTTTTTTCTCAGCTGTTGAATTTGAAGGTATGGCTATGGTTTGTGCGACCAGCGGACACGATGGATTCGAGTGGAGACGTCGAGCTGACGAGTTTTAAATTGGCTCCATACGTTAAACATAATGCCACCGGCCCTTCCGACGCCGCCGACCTCGCCGAAGCCTCCGCCGAAAAAATCCCCAACTCTCCGACTCACGTTGAGTAAGTTACAGCTAACGATGATCGTGCGTTAAAAATTTTCTCCCAGATCCGGCGATGGTGGAGGAATACAAAACGTGCGGTGACAAGAAGCCACCGTTTTCCTACGCGACTCTTATCTGCATGGCGATGAGAGCGAATCAAAATAAAATGACTCTTTCCGCCATCTATCTTGGATCAAAGAGAACTTTCTTTACTACAGAAACGCCGATCCTAGCTGGCAGGTCAGTACATTTTGAAAAAAAAAAAAACTTTTTCTTAATCTCTTTTTAAAGAATTCAATAAGGCACAATTTGAGTTTAAATAAATGCTTCGTGAAAGTGCCACGGAGTAAAGACGAACCGGGAAAAGGAGGATTTTGGAAATTCGATATCGACACCCTCGAAGAAGGACAACGTAACCGAAAAGACTAGGTAACATCCATTTCTTTGAGTAATGTAAAGCACAACTTATGTTACAGGAACAGCGGTTTTGACCAACAGACGCGCGAAAAACACCAAGCGGAAAACGCCGGAGCCCCTCAAAAAGTGGCCGTCGAAGGCCCTAACGTCATCGTCGAACAGATCCTTCCCGATCTAATCACTCCAGACGATGAAATAACGACGATGATCTTCGGAAATGTCAACTGGGACGAGACCCAACTCGAACTTCTTCATTCACTCCTCGACACCCTATGAAATCTAAAGGATTCATCGAAAAATCGTGCCTTTTTATCCTTAATTTTCTTCTTCTTTTTTTTTCCTTTGCTCAATTTCACATTTCCGTCCACTTGAATGTGATAGTTAATTAATCCGTCCAGAAGAGCATTGTACAAAGGCCAAGAGGTTGTGAAACTTTTTTTTTTTCAAATGAAGAAAAAATATTGTATTTTAGTATTTGATATTTCTTATTGTAAAAAATTTGTACAGGGTGTATACATTGCATGTCAATCCTGAAGTTTGTACCCCTGGCGTCGGCCAGTTAGGTCAACGCCCAGGAGTACCAACGGGCAATCCGTTAGCATTGCACCCCTGTAAGGAGAGCGCTTATTTCAGTTCCACGTGACGTCACAGCTTTGCTCTCGTGACGTCACGCTTCTTCTTTTTTTTTTAGGAAAAAGCAAAATTTAGTTGAAAAATTTAAACGCACAAGTTTGTGGTGGGTTTCATGTTCTTTTTAGTGACTCTCCTAAAAATTGAGTGTTTTCAGACGAAAAAAATTTAATTTACTTGTTTTTCGTAGTTACTCTTCCTCTAGTCAGAAACTTGAAGATTTTGCTATGTAGAATCGTAGAGGAGTCTTTTAATTTTAGAATGTGACTTATTTATTTTTTTTATAATAATGGTTTGTAAAAATAAAAACTGGCTTGAATAAAACTTTTTTCAATCTCATCAAAGAGGAGTGACCCCTCCATGATTTGGGAAAGGGGTTTTCTAGAACCAGAGATTAAATTAGTGATCTGGAGAAAAACCCCTCAAAGAGCTTCCTTGAAGAGAAGTAAAATAGGAGGGGGAAGTATAAAGGAGGAGGAAGTATAAGGAGGGAAAGTATACGGAGGTGGAAGTTTTTTTTCAAAAAATTTTTCAAGTTTTTTTTTCTAAGTAGCGAGGTAGAAATAATGGAATTTTGCCCAAGAGAGGTCCTCTCATAATGCGTGGAAGTATGAAACTTCTCCCTACTAAATTATATCTTGTATCACTAGGGGGGCAAGCCCCCTGAGGCCTTCGGCCTCCAACCCCCGGCTACATCCGGATTTTGAACGTAATTGTGACGTGCTCTGTTGCGCAGGGAAACCGCAATAGTTCGAAAGTCGTATATTTTTTGTATCACAATAACTTCTGTAA
>JACGAQ010003524.1:0-27869 GCA_014119065.1 Orius insidiosus
ATCGCGCCATTTGTCGTGACTTAAATTTATCTTTCGTGCACGAACCCGTCGTGAAAAGTTTGGTTTTTTTCTAAAGTTAAAAGAAAAGTATTTAAGAGAGAAAGAAAAAAGTGTTAATTATCTGTTTGTTATTGAGTCACGTGTGTTTAATATTCTCTTAAACGGTTTCCCATGGAAGTTGCACGTGTCACGAGTTGAAATAAATCACGCCCCCAGCGAAATTTCGGAGGGGTCCCCCCTTTGCTCAACAGCTAATGGGAGAACGATGCTAATTTTGACTGTAATAAATTCATAAAGTGAACATTATGACGGCCACGTGATACGCAGGGGGAAATCTCAGGAGTGACAAGCTCTAATGGAACTTTGATTGTCCCTTAATAGATCGCCTTTTATGATGAAGTACTTCGACTAGGAAAACATACTCTACGTTCCTGTAAGCCGAATTCATTGACGGATTAGATTTATGGTGTGGGGAGTTCGTCGCAGTAAGACCGAGGAAAACCCTAAAAGATCGAGGCCGTTCTGTGGGGAGTTCGTCGCAGTAAGACCGAGGAAAACCCCAAAAGATCAAGGTCGTTCTGTGGGGAGTTCGTCGCAGTAAGACAGGAAAACCCCCAAAGATTGAGGCCGTTCTGTGGGGAGTTCGTCGCAGTAAGACTAGGAAAACCCCCAAAATTGAGGCCGTTCTGTGGGGAGTTCGTCGCAGTAACCTAGGAAAACCCCCATAAGATTGAGGCCGTTCTGTGGGGAGTTCGTCGCAGTAAGACGAGGAAACCCAAAAATTGAGCCGTTGTGGGAGTTCGTGGCTGTAAGACTGAGGAAAACACCCAAAATCGAGAAGCGGCCATTGACTTCTTGTCCACCAGTATTCAATGCCATCTCCTCTTGCAATTTTGACTCTCTTGACCTCTTTATTCCAAAATTGCCAGTTATTAAAGCCATAACGCTATTAACGCGATAGTACGGTTAGATAAAAAAGAAAACGGTTTTAATAAAAGGGGGGTAATACGAGGTGAACGATTTGAATGGGCGGATGCGCAACATTTGATAGGCGAACGTGTCACACCAGCTGCTCTCCACTAATACAAAATCCAGATCAAGATCCAAAAATCACTCATTTATCGATAGTTATCAAAATATAGTCCATCTGTTCAAAGGCGCTGGATGTTTTACGAGCTGAGCGTTCTTGTGCTTTTTTTTGGTTAAAAATGGTCGAATTGGGAGGGTTAAACCCTCTCTTAAGAGGTTATGTTTATTTGATTCAGCCACCCTACGAGGTTTAATCCCCTTGAGTTTGTAAAGAAAGCTTAGTCAGGCGGACTCTTTATGTGGAAAGAACCCCTCGAAGGGGAATGAAAAGACACGGGATTGAAGATAGGACTCTAATGAGATCAAGGGAAGGTTTCACGCCTTCTATAAAAACATTAAGGGGGAGTGAAGACATATAACGGTTATTATTGAGGTCAAAGTTCCAATTAACTTCGCACATCCTGAAGAGTTCGCTTCGCACCTGACGCGGTTAGCACGGACTAACACCGTTTTTCCCAGCCCCTCCGAAATATTTCTCCAGGTGGTTCTAATTTACCAAACATCGACAGAGTGTGACAAACCAGGCAATAATAACACTTTTCATTACTAACACGTCAATATCGAGACACGCCTACCGGATGCAATTTTTCCCCTCTTTTGCCTTTATTTTTAAGCAAAAATTATCTATCCCTAGTTCCTGTCGGGAGGACCTCCATGTCTTCAGAGGAAACATCCTGCAGAAGAAGACCCCTTTCACCGTCACTACCGCCCGAAATTAAATCCACACCGTATAAATCTCATAAAATAACAAAGCGTGTAAAATATGAAATGACATCGGGAGTGAATCATCCTGGAAAAGGATGTCGTTTGTGGTTCGTAGGGTCGACGGTAGGGGAAGAGGAGGGAGCGAATTAGTTACAGAGGATACGCGGTCGGCTATCTTTAAGGGGCATCTTTACTCGAAAATCCCACGGGTATTTTCCCTTCTGGATTAACGTACATTACCGTATGCCTCATCCCTGGCATATGCTCCTCTGTATAAAATAAGGTTTTGCATAACCATTTATTTTATTCGGACACGCCTACTAGGGGATAGAGTACACCCAACTTCATCATTTACAAAGGACAAGCCAAAACTGCACCACTGAGAATTACAGCAGGTTTACCAACTCCAATCGTTTTTTAACTTTTTTTACTTGATGCCGCACGTATTTTCATGGTGGCCGGGCGACCCTAGGGAAGTCGACAATGCCATCTGTATTAATGCCCTTTCCCTCCCAAGGGAAGTTTAAAAACAAACGTTCCTGGTCACATACCGCATTTGAAATCCGCAATATAAATTTTACTTTAATGAAATTAAAGGAAAAAAAGAGCTCATTCATTATAATTCCATCAGTGGCATTTACCGCAAACTGGGTAATGATAAAGTCATTAAGCCACTTCTCCTTTCCTCGTAATTAGTTTTGATGACTTCATTACCGGTCATTTCGTGTGTCTTTCATCTCCGACCGTCCGCCCGGAGTTTTTTTTCCTCCTTCTCTTAATAGTTTTTCTTTTAATTACCTACCAGGCCCAACTGAATAAGGCGTTCCATACAACATTCCAAAAAAGCTCGTCTTTCAATAACCATAATCGTTCTTCTTCGGAGAAACACCTTTTTTTTTTTTTTGTTCTTTTCCCATCAAAAACACCTTTTTTGGGTGTTTTTCTACCGAGAAGCAACATTGAGGCTTTTTTGTAGAAGAAACCCAATTTTTGTCGGATTCTATGGCGCTTTTTATCGTTTTTTTGGACATTCTGCAAATGCAGCTGTTGCCGGATTTTACTTCCTTAAAGAAGTTATTGTGATCCCTCCACGTTTTGGGGAAGGGTCTTCCAGACCCGGAGGTCAACTTTGTCTGTGTGTGCCGGCCGCGGTAGCATTTTTTCCGAACACTTTACGGCCACGTTTTCACCATTTCACCAGATTTTTACCAAATTTTCTTTTCGGTGAAAAGAAAAACCTGAGCGATTTTTGAATTCGAAAAAATGGTGGAGATATGTCGGTTTGAAATTTAAAAAATTCGCTGCGAAACCGTTGGTGATTTTCCCAAATTTTCACCAAATTACTCCTTATTTTTTAAAAATTTTGGTGAAAAAATTATCATTTTCTCCTTGGGCAAAATCTCATTATTTCTACCTTGATACTTAAAAAAAATTTCGAAAAAAACTTAAATATTTTTTGAAAAAAAAAAAATTAAAAAAACTTAGATTTCTTGAAAAAAAAAAAAATTCCCCTCCGTTATACTTCCCCTTCTTTGTACTTTCCCCTCTGTTATACCCCCTCCCTTATACTTCCCCCTACTTTATACTTCCCCTCCGTTTACTTCCCCATTTACCCCCCCGTTATACTTCTCCTCCTTTATACTTCCCCTCCTATATTTTTACTTCTCTTTAAGGAAGTTTTCGTTGGAAGCTCTTCAAACTAGTACTTTTGTTGAAGAACCCAATTTTTGTCGGATTCTCCGGCGCTTCTAATTGATTTTTTGGCCCTTCTGCAAATGCAGCTGTTCTGCCGGATTTTTGTATCTTGCTTCATGGATTCTTTGCCGCTGCGATAATCTGTAGGTAGAATATAAAGGAAGAAAGCTTCTTTTTCTATTTTATCTCCAATCCAAAGAGCCAATAGAAATCATCAATCATAAAGTCAATTTGGAACGAAACCTGCGATGAAAAATAAAATTAATGATATCATGGAAACGTCTTGGACCGGAAAGGTCGCCATATTTCCTCAAAGAGGCCGGGAACGGGGGGGATTTTCCCACCCTCTTGTAATTTCCGCTCCCGAATGTGATTCAATCGTATTTCAATCCTGGCCGATGTCAACGTCTTCTGATGGATGAACCTCGGGTCGATATTCCAGGAGATAGAAAAGAAGGGAATATAATTTCGAGGACAAAAAACGGTGGCATATTTCGAGACGCGATTTCATGGCTTCGCCTTTTTTCCCACGACGTTCCCGTTGTCTTCTCCCGCTATAGACGTCCAATATCTTCGGATCAAAGAGGAAACTTTTCCATCCCCGTGGCAAATTAGCCATTATCGCGCGTGGAACAATGAGCCGTCCCACTAATCGATACTTTCGTGTAAATCTTTTTTATTTAATTTCAGATTGTGTGAAATGAAGAGCAGATGTTAACAGGGAATCATGAAGAGATTGATGTTGATTGATGAGAGAGGGTGGCTTTTTTTCCCCCCTCTTATCAGCACTGATAAGCTCACGTGAATTAGCGACGGCTCTTTAAAAAACCCTTTATCTTTACAATTAAAATTCGTGGGAGAGGAAGGAGATAAAGTCTATGGAGCTGACCCCGACGGGAACTTCCTTAAAGAGAAGGAACAATATAGGAGGGGGATATTTTAAGGAGGGGAAGTATAACGAGGGGTATAACGGAGGGGGAAGTGTAAAGGAGGGAAGTATAAGGGAGGGTAGTATAACGGACGGGGAATTTTTTTTTTTTTTTTAAATTTTCCAACTTTTTATTTTTTTTTTAGTTTTCTTTTCTAAATTTTTTTTTTTTTTTCAAAAAATTTTAAGTTTTTTTGGAAAATTTTGCAAGTATCAAGGTAGAAATATCGGGCTCTTAGGCCTAGGGATGTGCCTCTCGTAACGGGTGAAAGTATGAAATTTCTCCCTTCTATAAAAACTGATAATTAAAAATGACATTTTTTTACACCAAAATTCGTAAAAAATATAAGGAGTCTTTGGTGAAAATTTGGTGAAAATCGGACCAACATTCCGGCCGCAGCGAATCTTTTAAAATTTCAAACGTCTCCGCCATTTTTCGAAATTCAAAATCGCCCTCGTTTCATTCTTGTTCTCCTAGAAGGAAGATTTTCTGAAAATTTGTTGACAATCGGAAGAAACTGTGGCCATAAAGTGTTCGGGAAAAAACTGCCACGGACGGACGGCCGGCCGGCACCACAGACATAGTTGAGATCGGTAAAGGTCAATATTCGATGCGGGGTCTGGAAGACCCTTCCCAAAAACCCGACGTTGAGGGTATCACAATAACTTCTTTAAGAAAGTAAAACCGTGGTCAACTTCTATGCCTATAAGTCTTCGGTCTTCTAGTGCGGAGGACGGGCGGTCGACGACTGGCCAAGATTTTTGGGAAGGAACTCAAAACTCCAAACGAGGGCCTTCCCCACAATAAAAGCTAAACTGTGAGAATAAGAACCTAGAACCCGAACTCCCATATCATCCTGAGCAGTGCCAAAGGGCTTCAAGTGCTAAGGGAACCACCATATTCCTTGCAAGAACCGCAGGGTGCATGGTCCACTTTGCTGTACCTACCAATCCTGAAATTTTATGTGTAATTTCTCAGTAGGCGCTTATGGACCGTTCATTCTCCTCGGTGCGAAAGGAATGCCGGAGTACAACGCGCGCGGCCCATGTATCTTTTCCCACTTAATCCCAACCTTGTTTCTTCCTGTAATATTACGACAATTTTATAAAATATCGCCCTCTCCCGCGCTCCCGGGGCCATAATAAGCCATTAGCGGAGCAATGATAAATCTCTCCTTCTATTATTTCCCTCTGCCAAAATGTCAAAGTGGATTACAAGCCCTATTTTCCCGTCGTTTATTTTAATTTTATATATAGCCCCATGTTAATTTCACGTGTATATTGACATTTTTTTTTCCCTCCCTTCTAATCTTTTAATATATTGACCAATAATTTTTACTCGATATTTTCTTTTTGACGCATAAAATATTGCATGATCGTAAATTCCTTTTTATAAAGTGAACTATCCAATTTCTTTATTAAAAATATGTGATTTACTGTTGTTTTGCTAGTAGATAGAGAATTAATTAACAGGAACCGAATTTTCCCGCCCAAAAACACCTTTTTGATTTGGCCACTCGAAGCGCTGAGTCAATCTTTAGGTTCAGTGGATGAAAGAAGTGAAGTGGTGACTTTTATAGATTAAAATTGATAAACAGAAATACGGCCCTCCGTGAAAGTAGCGTCAAGGTTCTCACCCCTCTAAAATGGCAAATCTTACGCCCGTTATGTTTTCAAGACATTCTGCTGCACTGACATTCTCCATTTCTCCCAGTAGAGAAAGCAGATCGACCGTCATCTTAGTTTCGACGCCTGCATTCCGTCAATTTTAAGCCAAACATGATAGAACGGTAATACTGCCATCCTTCTAGGTGAGAAAGTAGCTTCTTCCGAACTTCGTCTCACCCCTCTAAAATGGCAAATCTTACGCCCGCCTGAATTTTAGAATTACTCATTTAATTTTCGTCTCCTGAATCCCTTCTCTTTTAAGCCAAACTTGATAGATCGGTAATACGGCCCTCATCCTAGCGTGATAGTGAGAAAGTAGGTTCAAGAACTCGTCTCACCCCTCTAAAATGGCAAATGTTACGCCCGCCTGAATTTTAGAATTACTCATTTAATTTCGTCACCGAATCCCTTCCCTTTTAAGCCAAACTTGATAGATCAGTAATACGGCCCTCATCCTAGCGTGATAGTGAGAAAGTAGGTTCAGAGCTCGTCTCACCCCTCTAAAATGCAAATCTTACGCCCGTTATGTTTTCAAAACTGCTGTACTGACATCCTCCATTTCTCCCGGTAGAGAAAGCACATCGACCGTCATCTTAGTTCACTCAAACACTTCCCGTCGATAAGTGCAGAGAATATAAAGCCTGTTTTGTAATTACCCCTATTTAGAAATGTATTCGGTTTAATGTTAATCCTACAAAGGAGGGTTGATAGCCGTAAGTGAGTCTGTGAAGAGGGCTTTTCGAGACCCTCGGAATTATCACTCTCGGATTAGAAGGGTAGTTTGTGTAGGTGGCGGATTGTGGGGTGTCGTCGGGGGAAAGGGGGAGCTACGGATTTTCTCTCCCTTGACTCATTCGTCGGTCTGTAAACTGTAATCAGAAAGGGAGAGAGAGGAAGATAATACAAGATACTGAGGGTTGAAAAGCCCCCTTCTCTAACCTTTACGCCAGGGGAGGGAATTCCTTGACATCTGTCATCGTCGAACACCATGTCAACCTTAATTCCTCCTATCTTCCCTTGACTTTTAAGTTTAAGTTCTGTTGAGGATAAAAGGTAATTAAAAGATCAAACTTGATAGAACCGTCTCCTCCTAGCGTGAAAGTGAGAAAGTAGCATCTCCCGCGCATCGTCTCACCCCTCTAAAATGGCAAATCATACGCCCCCCGAATTTTATAATTTCTCATTAAATTTTCGAAGCCTGAATTCCATCCCTTTTAAGCTAAACTTGATAGAACAGAATACGGTTCTCCTCCTATCGTGAAGTAGGTTCAAGAACTCGTCTAAACCCCTCTAAAATGGCAAATCGTACGCCCCGCCCGAATTTTATAATTTCTCATATAATTTTCGACGCCTTAATTCCTCCCTTTTAAGCAAACTTGATAGAACGGCCCTTCCTAGCGTGAAAGTGAGAAAGTAGCATCTCCCGCGCATCGTCTCACCCCTCTAAAATGGCAAATCGTACGCCCACCCGAATTTTATGATTTCTCATTAAATTTTCGACGCCTGAATTTCATCCCTTTAAGCCAAACTTGATAGAACAGAAATACGGTCCTCCTCCTATCGTGAAAGCAGGTTCAAGAACTCGTCTAACCCCTCTAAAATGGCAAATCGTACGCCAGCCCGAATTTTATAATTTCTCATATAATTTTCGACGTCTTAATTACATCCCTTTTAAGGCAAACTTGATAGAACGGCCCTTCTCCTAGCGTGAAAGTGAGAAAGTACTTCTCCCTCGCCTCTCACCCCTCTAAAATGGCAAATCTTACGCCCGCCCGAATTTTAACTTCTCATTTAATTTTCGGCCCCTAAATTCCATCCCTTTTAAGCCAAACTTCATAGAACAGAAATAAGGCCTCCTCCTAGCGTGAAGGTGAGAAGTAGATTCAAAAACCCGTCTCACCCCTCTAAAATGGCAAATCTTACGCCGGCTTGAATTTTATAATTTCTTATTTAATTTTCGGCGCCTGAATTCCATCCCTTTTAAGCCAACTTGATACAATGGTAATACGGCCATCCTCCTAGCGTATATGTGAGAAAGTAACTTCTCCCGCATCGTCTCACCCCTCTAAAATGGCAAATCTTACGCCAGCTTGAATTTTATAATTTCTCGTTAATTTTCGTCGCCTGAATCCCTTCCCTTTTATGCCAAACTTTACAGATCTGTAATACGGCCCTCATCCTAGCGTGACAGTGAGAACGTAGGTTCAAGAATCGTCTCACCCCTCTAAAATGGCAAATCTTACGCCGGCTTGAATTTCTCATTAAATTTCGACGCCTGGATTCTATCCCTTTTAAGCTCTTTCTGAGAACGAAATTCGCCCCCGAGGCCTCTAAACCTCAAAATATTTTTTCAAAAGATTTTACTGTGTCGGCTGGCCGAGAAACTGGCAAAATCGACTTTTAAAAATGATTTCTGGCCACCGAATTTGTTGCCTGATGTTTTCAAGGTTTCTAAACTGTGACCGAGGGTTGAAATTTCTCTCTCGGCTTTTTTTTCCTCTCTTCTTTTCTACTCCACCCCACTTTTAGCCCTCCCTCAGTCAATAAAAACGCCTGGTCCATGGAGCATGAGTTAGTGTCCTGCCCCCGGGGCGGGTACAGATAAAGCGGTGAAATATCGGCGCAATGTGTCCACATTTCCCATTTTAAACTCCCTTCCCCAAGCATGAACCATTACAGGTAACACTCAGCCTCCGATTAACCCGAAACACATTTTTTCCCCCCACCTCTCTTTTGTTAATTTTTTTCCCCTCTGATCTGATTAGATTTCTCACATTTCCTACTTAAAATGTTTACTGCTAATGGAGTTATAACAGGAAAAATTGTATCAACAAAAAAAGGTGAAATTTTATATTTCTATATGAAAGATCCGATTTTTTAGAGATCAAAGAACGTTTCTAGTTGATTGGTTTCTATCCGAGAGGGATCAATCCTTTTAAGTTATATCATAACCTCTCCCTCTTTTTTTTCATCCCGTTTTCTCATTTTTTTTCCATCATGCGACGAAGAGAGAGAGAAAAAAAACGAGCTTTTTCCGTGTATTCAAATACTTATAAAATCCAATATAAAATAAAAATACCTATCACGGAAAAAAAATTTAGTAGATAATAGGAAAAGTTTTAATACAATTTTCTGTTTCTTTTTCCTTGGAGGTTAAAATCGAGCTTTATTTACTTCATTTGCTACTGGGAATTCCAGGCTGTTTTTGGCAGAATAACCGAAAAAACCACAAATGCTGTTTTGGCCAAATAACCGAAAAAAAAGGGCCGTTTTTGGCAGAAAAACCGAAAAAAAGGCTGTTTTTGGCCGAATATCAGAAAAAACAAAAAGGCCGTTTTTGGCCAAATAACCGAAAAAACAAAAAAGGCCGTTTTTGGCCAAATAACCAAAAAACCACAAGGCTGTTTTGGTCGAACAACCGAAAAAACCACAAATGCCGTTTTTGGTCGAATGACCGAAAAAATGCTGTTTTTGGTCGAACAACCAAAAAAACCACAAATGCTGTTTTTGGTCGAACAACCAAAAAAACCACAAATGCTGTTTTTGGTCGAACAACCAAAAAAACCGCAAATGCCGTTTTTGGCCGAATAACCGAAAAAAATGCCTTTTGTGGCCGAATAACCGAAAAAAAATGCTGTTTTTTGCCAAATAACCAAAAAACCAAAAGGCCTTTTTTTTGGCAGAATAGCGGAAAAATAGGTTGTTCTTAGCCGAATAACCGAAAAAAAGGCTGTTTTTGGCCGATCAACGAAAAAAAAACCAGAAAGGCTGTTTTGGCCAAATAGCCGAAAATCCAAAAATGACGTTTTTTTCCGAATAACCAGAAAAAAATGCTGTTTTTGGCCGAAATTCAGGACTTATCAATCACCGCTTGAGGGCGCCAAAATTCAAACAAGCCGCCCATCAATTAATCTCATACAAGTTGTAAAAGAAAGGAATAGATTTAAAATTAGGAGTCGAAAACTATAATTTATCGAAGTTGATTGTAGATGGGGTGTAGTAATAAAAACTGAATCAAGAGGGGCGACGGTATTAATTAAGAAATCAAGTTTTCACATGTCGGACGTAAAAGATGCCGCCACTTGTTCGCTCCCGGCGAACTCAATTATGGTTCCCCGTATTTTTTCGTTTTTGTACGCGAGCCGCGCGCGGCCATTTCGAGAGCGGTCGGAGGGGAAAATAAATCAAAAGGTAATTGTCTAAACTTCGTTATAGAGACGTCACTCCCACAACAATAACCCCGAAGCACCCTTCCTTTAAAAAACGTCCCTACATCTCTTCATTTGAATTATGAATAATTGTTCACACCTTTAAGGGCCTATATGGCAAATAATTACTTTAAGGCGTATCCGACATCAAAATTTAGACAGAAAGGGAAGATGCTAAAATTACTTTCCTATATTTGAGCACTAAAAATCGTCAGAAAACTTTTTACAAAATATCGTTCTCCTTATTTTGGAAATATCTAGGCGGCCTTTGGAGCAGTTTTTCCGAAAAAGTTTTTCTTTGGAAAATGTAAAACTTACTTTTCGACCAAAATATTTTTTCCAAAAAAACCGCTGGACATTTTGTAGGTTTTGATGAGCTCTTTCCAAAAACATATTATATAAGAATATCTGATGAATAGTTTCGTTGTAATCCTTTTACTAAGAATGGTTTTTTTTTGTTTTAGCCGATTTTTTTGGTTACGAGAGCATTAAAAGACGGGTCGGAAGGACTCTAGACAGGTAAGCCCTTATTTCTTCTGCTAAAAATTGCAGTTTAGACTCACGATCGTGAGAAGGCGTTGGCGATAAGGATCCGCTATTATTCATTTTTTCAAAGTTGTCCAGATTGGTGGGGCTTTCCCAGATGGAAATCTGAAGACGTATTGAGATGTCTTCATTTTTTATTATTTCCCTTGACGCGGCGATAATTTCAATCAGAACGAACGGAGATTGATGGCCTCTAATCAGGTTCGGGGCTCTTGTTTTAATAAACTCGTAGTCTCCCAACCGTTTATTAAAGATCCGAACGTCTTCCCCTCAAGGCTTCACCATCATAACGTTTTTTAATGGTATATAATTATTGGAATTACACGACGGAGAAGGGCCCTTTCACATCTTATTACCCACGGGTTTGAAATAGATTTAAAGGAGCTCTGACCGGGGCCGATTATGTAGATTAACCCCTCCTCTTCACCCCCGACGGACCATACCGAAGAGCATTACCATAACAAATAACACCAACATAACTCAATACCACCTGTCCGACACCTCACCGCTCAACAGAGACGTTTTTTTTTGCCTCCCTAACCTTCTTATTGTTATTTAAAATCATTTTTATTTTATTACCGTCCGTGGTTGTTAACCGACCCAGGCCTATTAAAACTCCAAACGTCCCGAAGCCTTCGAGGATTAAAAAAAAAAATTCACAAAAAAAGCCGCCATGATAGAAGAATCAATTAGTGTGTGACATTTTTTTTCTTCTTTTCTATAATAAAGGAAGAAAAATATTCAAGAAAAAGAGACATAAAGACGGAGACTGTCGGTAAGTTTGCAGACTTTCAAAGCGTAGAAAACTGTGAAAAAGATGTTGAAACGCCCGAACATCCGATAAAAAGGGTGTTTATAAACCAAAAAATTGAGGAAGGCAACCCAAAACTTGGTATAAGATGTTAAACTACCGAAAAATACCAAAAACTTGGTAAAAATGATGTTAAACGCCCAAACACCAGATAAAACGGGTTTTTCTAGACCAGACAATCGAAGAACACCCGTTTTATCAGGTGTTCAGTCATTTGACATCTCTTTTACCGGTTTTTTGGGTCGATTTTCTGGTGTAGAAACACCCGTTTAATAATTTTAAAACCGGGAATCGGAAAATGGCCAAAACCCGATAAAAATTATGTTCAAACCCTCTTCGGTGTTTCTACACCAATAAATCGATGAAAATAACCAAAGTCCCGGTAAAAATGACATTAAACGCCCGTTCACCTGATTAAATGGGTGTTTCTACAAACGCCCAACACCTGATAAAACGGGATTTTCTAGACCAGAAAATCGAAGAACACCCGTTTTATCAGGTGTTCAGTCATTTGACACCGGTTTTTAGGTTGATTTTCTGGAGCAGAAACACCCGTTAAACCGTGTTCGGGTGTTTAACATATTTTTTTACCGGGGCAGGGTTTTTCCTCGAATTTCTGGTGTAGAAACACCAGTTTAATCATTTCAAGACCCGAGATTTTCTCGTTATTCGCCTGATTAAACGGGTGTTTCTACACCAGTAAATCGAGGACAATGACCAAAAGCCCCGTTAAAAAAGATGCTAAACACCCAAACGGTGTTTTAATGGGTGTTTCTACACCAGGAAATCGATAAAAACGACCCAAAAATCAGTAAAAGAGATATTAAACGCCCAAACACCTTATAAAGCGGGTTTTGTAGAGCAGAAAAATCGAAAAAATGACCAAAACCGGGTAAAAAAGATGTTTAACCCCCGGTCACATAATTAAGCGGGTGTCGGGCAGTTTTCCTCATTTTTTGGTGTAGGAACACAGATTTTATCGGGGTTTTGAGCTTTCAGCACCCTAGTTAATCGATTTTTCGAGCGTTTAACACCCTATTTTTAGGTTTAGGGTCGTTTTCCTCGTTTTTTTTCGGTATATAAACACAGATTTTATCGGGTTTTGAGCTTTCAACACCCTATTAATTGAACGTTCGAGCGTTTAACACACTTTTACGGTTTTATGCCGTTTTCCCGATTTTTTGGGTGCAGAAACACAGTTTTTATCGGGTTTTTAGCATTCAACACCCAATTTAATCGAACGTTTGAGCGTTGAACACACTTTTAAGTTTTTGCCGTTTCCTCGATTTTTTGGGTGTAGAAACACCAATTTCAACGGGGCTTTGAGCTTTCAAACACCCTAGTTAATCGATTTTTCGAGCGTTTAACACCCTTTTTAAGGTTTAGGGTCGTTTTCCTCGTTTTTCTGGGTTAGAAACGAACCTTCTTTTGCAAGAAACTCTCTTTATATCAAAACCACTTTTTTATTTCAAAACATGGTCACCTTACCCAGCCTCCAGCCACCTCACATTTCAATTTAAAAAAAATCTCGAAAAGGTTCCAAAGGATCTGTTCGCCTAAAGAGTAATAATACGAAAATGTGGCCTCCTTTTCTGTCATCACAGATTTATACTGATCCTCCGGTTCGGTGTTGAATAGAAACGGCCTCCTGCCGCGTGATTCCTCTTTTTTTCCCCCTTCTTCTTCTTATTAATAATTTTTTATCGGGGACCAAACACCCGTTCCTGTCACACAACGGCCTGGTCGACGTCTTTTTGATTTACACCGACCCTCCATCAAGATTAATATAATTACTTAGCGATCTCCCAACACTTTTCAGACCTTTTTTCTGATTTAGAAGGCATTTGGTAACGATTTTCTATTGAAAAGGCACTGAATAAATATGAGCCACGATTTTGAAAGAAAAAATTACATCTAAACTTTCTAACTTTCAACCCCCACTTTCTTAGAGCATATTAATTAAGTAATTACGTTCAGAAAACCGTTATTTATAAACGATCTGTCAATATAACAGAAATAACAGAGACGTTTTAACTTCAAGTCATTCTTTAACTTTATGGAAAGTCAATTTTAAAGAATAAAACCCATAGAGAAGATATAGTTTTGTAAACATAAGTAAATTGACTAATTTTAAACGCAATGGCAATGGACGTTTTATGACTCTGAAAATAATTACGGGCTGTAAAATAACATCTTTATGCTCTCTCTGAGTTATGACGTTTAATATTTTTTAACAGTCTTTAAAAAAATTTTTGCATAAATTCGTAAGATTTTAACCAAATTCTAAAGTCAATTAAGGTTATAAACTTCAAACAGACTATCTCCGCCATTTTTGCGAAATTCGAAAAAAGCTCTTGACATTTTCAAGATAATACAAAAGGAAGATCCTGTGAAAATTTGGTGAAAATCGGATGAAAATTGGGACGTGAAGCCGGAAAAACTGGCGACGGACCCAGCAGCATCGGCGAAATCAGTTTCCTTTTGAAGACCCATTTTTCAGGGGTCACCATACTTATTTGACCAAAAAAACTACAAAGGCTGTTTTTGGCCGAATAACCAAAAAAGGCGTTTTTGGCCGAAACCAAAAAAAGGCTGTTTTTGTCCGAACAACCGAAAAAACCAAAAAGGGCGTTTTTGGCCGAATAACCGAAAAAACCAAAAAGGCTGTTTTTGGCCGAATAACCGAAAAAACACACAGGCTGTTTTTGGCCGAATAACCGAAAAAGGCTGTTTTTGGCCGAACGACAAAAAAAACCAAAAAATGCCGTTTTTGTCCAAATAACCGAAAAAACCAAAAAGGCCGTTTGGCCAATTACCGAAAAAACCGAAAAGGCTGTTTTTGGCCGATTAACCGAAAAACCAGACCGTTTTGGCAGACTGCAGATTATTATTTTTTTATCTGTATTTCAGAAAACAATCGAGTTATAGAGATCAGGACTATTGTTGTTGGTGCAGAGATGGTAGCAGAGAGCCACGATAGGTGGCAGAGGGCCAATAGGTAGCAGAGGAGCCATGATGTAGGAGGCAGAGGAGCCTCGATTTAGGTGCCAGAGGGTCACCATGTAGATAGCAGTGTTACCATGATGAGAGAGCCACAATGTAAATGGTAGATGAACCAAACTGATGGTAATGAAACCTGGACAACCAGCAGCTTCGGCGAAATCATTTTTTTTCTGCAAGACCCTTTTTTCAGGGGTCACAATAACTTCTATTTAAAAAAAATAATCAACAATTAAAATGTCAGCCATTAGTGAATGGAGGAAAACGGAAATGGTGGCCGGACGAGTATTTAATGACAAACGAAGAAGATAGCGTTAATGCTCTCAGAAATCGTAGCATCTAGGAAAAAGTATTTAATTTAATCTTGCACCTCGAGAGTGATTTTGTCAGATCATAATCGTTTTTTGATTAAAAATGGAAGCAATAAAAAAAACGAGGACATAAATAAAAATTAAAACACGTGTGAAAGCTCTCGAAAATATTCAATTCTTTAACTTCGGAATTCCACTGTTGAAGGAGGGAGTGTTAAAATTTATGGCCTTCCTCATATACAATCCGTGATTAGGGGCCCTAACCTGTTATACGTATGTATAAATAAAAACATTCGTTTTTTTTTTCTCTCTCTACCTCTCTTCATCATTTTTTTCCCAGGCAACTGAGGATTAATATATCCGAGCGGTAGACTGCTTGGCACCCACACACTTCAACAACTAGACCTGATGTCTCTATAACTCGATTTGTTTTCTCAAATACATAATAATAATCATCTCCTAAATTTTAGTTCATCTACCACCTACATTGTGGCTCCTCTCATCATGGTAACACTGCTTACTATATGGTGGCCTCTGGCACCTAAATCGCTAGCTATTCCTGCCTCCTACATCATGGCTCTCTCTACCTACTTCCACTGCCGTCTACTACATCGTGGCTCCTCTGCTACCTATCTTGGCCCCCGCCTACAACAACTAGACCTGATCTCTATAACTCGATTTGTTTTCTGAAACAAATGGGAATATCTGCAGTCTCCTAAATTTTGGTTCATCTACCACCTACATTGTGGCTCCTCTCATCATGGTAACACTGCTTACACTATGGTGGCTCCTCTGGCGCCTAATCGAGGCTATTCTGCCTCCTACATGGCTCCTGCTACCTAGATCTTGGCCACTCTGCCGTGGCTCCTCTTCTACCTACATCATGGCTCCTCTGCTGCCTAGATCTTGGCCACACTACATCGTGCTCTCTACCTATCTGGCTCCTCTGCTACCTAGATCTTGGCCACTGCACCTATGTGCACAACTAGACCTGATGTCTCTATAACTCGATTTGTTTTCTGAAATACAAATATGGGAATAATAATCTGCAGTCTCCTAAATTTTGGTTCATCTACCACCTACGTTGTGGCTCCTCTCATCATGGTAACACTGCTTACACTACATGGTGGCTCCTCTGGCACCTAAATCGAGGCTATTCTGCCTCCTATCATGGCTCCTCTGCTACCTAGATCTTGGCCACTCTGCCCTATCGTGGCTCCTCTGCCACCTACATCGTGGCTCCTCTGCTACCTAGATCTTGGCCACTCTGCCGCCTACAACAACTAGACCTGATGTCTCTATAACTCGATTTGTTTTCTGAAATACAGATACTAATAATAATCCGCAGTCTCCTAAATTTTAGTTCATCCCACCTACATTGTGGCTCTCTCATCATGGTAACACTGCTTACATACATGGTGGCTCCTCTGGCACCTAAATCGAGGCTATTCTGCCTCCTATATCATGGCTCCTCGCCTCCTTCATCATGGCTCCTCTGCTGCCTAGATCTTGGCCACTCTGCCACCTACATCGTGGCTCCTCTGCTACCTACATCGTGCTCCTCTGCTACCTAGATCTTGGCCACTCAGCCCCTACAAAAACTAGACCTGATGTCTCTATAACTCGATTGTTTCTGAAATACAAATATGGGAATAATAATCGCAGTCTCCTAAATTTTGGTTCATCTACCACCTACGTTGTGGCTCCTCCATCATGGTAACACTGCTTACACATGGTGGCTCCTCTGGCACCTAAATCGAGGCTATTCTGCCTCCTATATCATGGCTCCTCTGCCTCCTTCATCATGGCTCCTCTGCTACCTAGATCTTGGCCACACTGCCACCTACATCGTGGCTCCTCTTCCCCTACATCATGGCTCCTCTTCCACCTACAATCATGGCTCTGCTACTAGATCTTGGCCACTGCCACCTATATCGTGCTCCTCCTACCTACAATCATGGCTCCTCTTCCACTACATCGTGCTTCTCTTCCACCTAGCATGGCTCCTCTTCACCTACATCGTGGCTTCTCTTCCACCTACATCGTGGCTTCTCTCCACCTACATCATGGCTCCTCTTCCACCTACATCGTGGCTCCTCTTCCACCTACATCGTGGCTCTCTGCTACCTACATCATGGCTCCTCTTCCATCACACCATGGCTCCTCACTACCTACACATGGCTCCTCCACTACTACACCATGGCTCCTCCACTACCTACATCGTGGCTCCTCTTCCACCTACATCATGGCTCCTCTCCATCTACATGGCTCCTCCACCTACATCATGGCTCCTCTGCTACCTAGATCTGGCCACACTGCCACTATATCGTGGCTCCACTACCTACATCATGGCTCCTCTTCCACTATCGTGGCTCTCTTCCACCTACATCATGGCTCCTCTTCCACGTACATCGTGGCTCTCTGCTACTACTGGCTCCTCTTCCCCTACATCGTGCTCCTCTTCCACCTACACCATGGCTCCTCCACTCCACATCGTGGCTCCTCTTCCACCTACGTCATGGCTCCTCTTCCACCCATAATGGCTCCTCGTTCCTTCATCATTTCTCCTCTGCTACTACATCTTGGCTCCTCCGCCACTCTATTTTTCGACAACTTTTCCCTCCATTATTCCATGGCTAAATAGATATTGACAAATTGACTTTTCGATGCGATAAAACCGGTTTTAATTTTTCATCCCGTCCTTAAACTGTTTCGTTTTAAAATAAAGCTGTCAGTGGACACCTTCCGGGCTGATTGCCGTTTATTAAGAAAAATTAAAGTGAAAACGCTTCTGGCATTCGTGATTCTCGGCCTCTACCAAAATTAAAAACACCTCGGCTATTCTCTTTTCTGAGAACTTAATTACAAAAAAATCATCACTTTCTAATTGAAAAACTATAAAAAAAAGGCCGTTATGACGATTTTAAATTGACATTTTTTTGACGTTCTCACAGTTGAGGCGTGACGATCCCACGCCCATTTTAACGGGAGAGAGAAAAACGGAGCATACAGACAGAAAAAAAAGGCGAAAAGTTCAATAAACTTTGTATAAAAAAAATATTTTGTTTATTCCACACCCTTAGATTGCTAGAATACGAATGTCTCGTAAAAAGGGAGGAAAAGTGACGATTTCTAGTCGGATTTCGACACCTTCCACGATTTTCGTCCCTATTTTCACCGAAGGACTGTTTACTGTTTGGAATGCCTTCATTTCGATTCCTATTTCCGACTTTTTTCTTCCTTTCTCATCCCCCACTGTAGAATCGCTGACCTTTCTATTTTTGATGCAAGCCGTCATTCTATCCAACTTTTATTCTTGAAAGAATATATAAAAACCTATGTACTTATTTTACTGCCTTCTAAATAACATGGGTTGAAATTTTTTTTTTTTTTATAACTTTTACAGGGGTCACAATTAATTTTTCGGTACTTCACCTGAACTTCCTGCTGTCATTTTATTTTTTTTTTTCTCTCTCGGTGACATATTTTCAAGGATGTCCGATTGTCAATTTCGAAAATCGTCCGAGCGGATGAATAGGATGTTTCCCAGGAATCTTCGTTTTTACGCTAAATTAAACCAAATGAAAACGTTTTTTATAACTTTTAAAAATAGTCTGATTTTAGGAGGGATTTATATTTCAAGGACAATAAGTAGGTACTAAAATATCGAAGAGGCAGTGGTCAGAAATTTTAAAATGTCAAAGGAGTGATCTTGATGTTAATAACGATTTGAAACTGCTGTGTGGAGTGTCTAGACTCTAGAGGATTGTGGATTTAGAGGCAGTGGTAAGAAAATTTTAAAATGTCAACAAGAATGATAAATATGATAACGATTTGAAACTGTAGAGTGGAGTGTCTAGAGGATTGTGGATTTAGAAGGCAGCTAAGAAAATTCTAAAATGTCAATAGGAGTGATCTAAATATTGATAACGATTTGAAACTGTAGAGTGGAGTGTCTATAGGATTGTAGATTTAGAAGGCAGTGGTAAGAAAATTCTAAAATGTCAACAAGAATGATCTAAATATTGATAACGATTTGAAACTGTAGAGTGGAGTGTCTATAGGATTATAGATTTAGAAGGCAGTGGTAAGAAAATTCTAAAATGTCAACAAGAATGATCTAAATATTGATAACGATTTGAAACTGTAGAGTGGAGTGTCTATAGGATTGTAGATTGTAGATTAGGAAGTGGTAAGAAAATTCTAAAATGTCAACAGGAGTGATCTAAATATTGATAATTTGAAACTGTAGAGTGGAGTGTCTATAGGATTGTAGATTTAGAAGGCAGTGGTCAAAAAATTCTAAAATGTCAAAAGAAGTTATCTAAACGTTGATAAAGATTTATAACTGTAGAGTGGAGTGTCTAGGGGATTGTGGATTTAGAAGGCAGTGGTAAGAAAATTTTAAAATGTCAAAAGAAGTTATCTAAACGTTGATAAAGATTTATAACTGTAGAGTGGAGTGTCTAGGGTATTGTGGATTTAGAAGGCAGTGGTAAGAAAATTCTAAAATGGCAACAGGAGTGATCTAAATATTGATAACGATTTGAAACTGTAGAGTGGAGTGTCTATAGGATTGTAGATTTAGAAGGCAGTGGTAAGAAAATTCTAAATGTCAACAAGAATGATCTAAATATTGATAACGATTTGAAACTGTAGAGTGGAGTGTCTATAGGATTGTAGATTTAGAAGGCAGTGGTCAGAAAATTCTAAAATGTCAACAGGACTACAGGAGTGATCTAAATATTGATAACGATTTGAAACTGTAGAGTGGAGTGTCTATAGGATTGTAGATTTAGAAGGCAGTGGTCAAATAATTCGAAAATGTCAAAAGAAGTTTGTATCTTCGTGTTAATAACGATTTAACTGTAGAGTGTAGTGCCTAGGGATTGTGGATTTAGTAGGCAATGGAAAATTATCTGATTGTTGGTTTTGGAGCGATAGATTCAGAAGGCATTGAACATAACTTGATATTCGCTAAAAGCACAATCCCTTACCAATAAAAACTATTATTTATCGTATAAAATGTGTTGAGGGTCAAAATCTTTATAATACCTTTCCCCCTCCTTTCTTCTCATATAATCCCGTTCTAAAGCCAGGACTCGACTCTATATCATACGTAGGATTAACATTAGAATCGCAAGCGGAGAAAAAGTAGGGAAGATATTTTAATTCCGGACACGTATTTTCCTCTCGAGCTCCGCGTAGAAATCCTTTTCACTGGCACATTAGTCAAATGAAAATAAATTTTTAAATCCTTAAAAAAACATAAAGCACGCTTCTTAGTTGTTTAAAGTTTGTTTTAATTCGCTAATAACGGAATTATCTTTCTTTTCTCGATAACTTTTAACTTTTTTTTTATAGGTTAGGATAGTTAGGTTAAAGTATGGCCTGGAGCAAAAGACATGGAAGATCCTTCCTTCTTTATTTAGTACACCCTTTGAAGGGACCTCAAAAACAGAGGAAAAATTCACGAATTTCCTACCGTTTTTTAAGGTAGTTATAAAGGAACCTCAAGGAATCGGAAGGCTGACATGATGGCTGATAATGACGTACGTAATCCTTGATTTTCACTTAAACCTCTCTTTAAGTCAAGGAGCGGAAAAGGGATGTTCACGGTCTCCTTTTGGTTAAGTAAAGGAGGGCTTCAAGGAATGTTCCTATACGAATATGCAGAAGTTTGTATCTCCATGACCGGTTTAAAAAATTCTAAAATTTTAACTTCCTTAAAGAAGTTACTGTGATACCCTCCACGTCGGGTTTTTAGGGAAGGGTCTTCCAGACCCCGGAGGTCAAATCGAATATTTATCTTTACCAATCTCAACTTTGTCTGTGGTGCCGGCCGGCCGTAGCATTTTTTTCCGGAACACTTTGAGGCCACAGTTTTCAACCGATTTTCACCAAATTTTCTTTAGTCGTTGAACAAGAAACTAACGAGGCGAGATTTTTGAATTCAAAAAAAAAATGGCGGAGATATGTCTGTTTGAATGTAAAAAGTAAAAAATTCGCTGGCCGAACCGTTGGTCCGATTTCACCAAATTTTCACCAAGTACTCCTTATACTTTAAGAATTTTTTGTGTAAAAAAAATTATAACGAAATAAATAATTATATAAATGTTGAGTTTTGATTGTAGGGTAAAGCAAAGTACCAGAACCTCTTGCTAATTTCCATGCCACTGTTTCCATAATCGAGAGAATGAAATCCAATCGAGTCCGTTAGTGGCGCATATTTTTTAGGCTCAAATCCACCATCTTTGATGTAGTTCATTCGATGCATAAGAACAATATTTTGCCAAATTGTAACAAATTTATTGTCTGGCGAAAACTTTTTGAGCCAATTTTCTGTGTTTCTGCCATTGGAAAACTTAAAAATGATTTTTCTTAAAAAGGAGGGGGGAGATAAAATGACGATGGAAGTGTTCTAGGGATTTGAAAATTGTTCAACAATTGTTTTTCTTGTTGTAAAAGATATGAAAGTGATGTATGAGAGGGGGGAGGAGAGAGTGAGAGAGGAAAAAAGGTTTCGCTGAATGCGAGTCATGTAGCGGCATTTAGCGAAGAAGGAAGTAAATCCCCGCTGGGGAATACATCAAAGAAATATATAAAAGGGTCGCTTTTTGGTGTAGGGGGAGGGGGGGGGGGGATGCACTATCCTTGGGGGGTCAACGATGGCACTATCCTTGGTGGGTCAATGATGGCACTATCCTTGGTGGGTCAATGATGGCACTATCGTTGGTGGGTCAATGATGGCACTACGTTGGTGGGTCAATGATGGCACTATCGTTGGGTCAATGATGGCACTATCCTTGGTGGGTCAATGATGGCACTATCCTTGGTGGGTCAATGATGGCACTATCCTTGGTGGGTCAATGATGGCACTATCGTTGATGGATCAATCCAGTCCATCATTGCTCGGTCTTTGTCATTTTAATGTTCTGCGGCAAAATGATCATTTTGTTAATTTTGTTTTAGATCGAGTTGTGTAAATATGGTCTGAAGAGAAATTTGGGGCGAAGGAAAGGCATTATGATACTAGATTACATTTACAAGCAGCTTCATCCGAATGAAAATGACCTGCTGTAAAAAATACGTTGGCAATAATGAAAAAACAGAACCAGTTCCTTCTACTTCATATAATTCTGGACCGGGTCCCTCACGTTCATATTCGCCTGTACCTGGGCCGTCAGGGCTTTGTCGACCTGCGTACAGGTCGCCTTCAATCTCTCCAGCGTCAAGTCCTTCACGATACAGAGCTTTTTCTTCATCTTTCGGGCGAAATTCTCCTAAAGAAGAATATAGGTTACCATCTCCTTCTTATGATTCCGTGAGAACTCCTCCAAAGCATCCTATATCTCCTGAAGTTGATGACCATCCTCCCTCTCCCTCGTATGATTCGAGCCCTAAAGCGTTTAAGTTATCACCTTCCGACAAACGCTGGTCAATTTCAGAAACACCAGTGAGGCGTCCAATATCACCTTCTGAGATACTCCTTTACGTATAAAAAGATCGCCAAGCCGCCAAAATGTCAAGTTGGAAAATGAGCCAAATCAACCAATGTTGCCATCTCACTAACTTTTGGCGGAGCGCTATCCTCACCAAAACGTGAGCCTACTTTACTAGAGCGTTCACCATCTCCAGCACCTCGTTTTAATATATCACCACATTATGCGCCAACTTCACCAGCTTCTGCATATTATTTGCCAGGTTCTCCAAATTATTCACGAACTTCATCAAACCCTCCTTCGCCTGCTTTACTAGAATATGCGCCTTCAACAACTTATTATCCGACGTCACCAAGTTACTCGCCGGCGTCACCAAGTTACGCCGGGGTCACCAAATTACGCCGCTGTCACCAAGTTACGAGCCGGCGTCACCAAGATATTCGCGAACTTCATCAAACCCTCATCCCTGCTTTACCAGAATATGTGCTTTCACCAACTTATTATGCGACGTCACCAAGTTACTCGCCGGGTCACCAAACTGCCGGTGTCACCAAATTACACGCCGCCGTCAACAAGTTACGAGACGGCGTCACCAAGATATCCGCCACTCTCTCCTTCATATGCTCCAACATCTCTCAGCATTCTCCATCTCATCCCTCAAGCTCAAGACTTTCACCATCAACAAACACCGAATTACCTGCAGATGGAAATCGTGAGACCCAGCATCCTTCAACTTCTGGATTGACTGAACATCCTATAACAAATGAAGCCGACAAAAAGTCTGACTTTAGGTATGTCGAAAAGCTATAGCGAGATCGGGGGGGGGGGGGGATTTCGGCCCAATCAGAATAAGGGCCAAAATGCCCCCCCCCCCCTTATTTCCTGACATATCAATTTTTATGCTGCTTTTGATTAAAAATTAAATTTTTATAGGATTTCCGAAGATGAAGAAATGGAAGACAAGCAACTGAATGGTCTCGGTAATTAAAATTTTACTTACTTTTTCTATTTTTAGTTAATAGCCACATTTCAGGTCCTCTCACCCAAAAAGTTCTCCGCATAATGAACGAATCTGTGGCGATAAAAACGATGGTTATGCTCTACAGGCCTGTCTGGTTTAAAAGATTTAAAGAATTACTCGAACAAAACGGAGTTCACTGCAGCCAAAAAAATTTAAAGGAGGTCCTCAATCATCTCGTAAGTGCCGCAAATCTCAAAAATTACAATTTTAGTTATATAATCCCAATTTTTTTTTTTTTTTTTTTAGAGTATACCATTCAAAATGGACCGAGAGGAAGGAAATTTGTAAAGAAAAAATTTGTATTTAAATCATTTTTGTACATTTCTAAATATAAGTAAACTTTTTGTAACACCATATAAATCAGGTACGAGTTTTAGGAATGGTAAATTTTTAAAGACATTTAGTCAGAACAGACATGTAACGTTCCCAGGCTGATCTGGTATCGGCTTCTCTGTAAAAAGAAGAAAATTCTAAAATGAAAATTTAATATTAAAAAACTACCTTAGGCAATCCAATTGTAATGCGCAGGTTTTAAATGCTGATAGAAATGTCGTCAGGTCATTTAGTGTCCACGAAACTTGCTTCCATGGCTCAATACACTTCTCGACAAGTTCAATGAAGAGGAATCTGGGGGGGAAAAAATAAGGTTGATTAATAATCGCTGAAAGGGAACCTCTAGTGAGCGTTTTTATGTTTATTAGTCTTCAAAAAACGACATAATTTCCTAATTTTAGTATTTTTTAATGAGTCTGAGCTTAATCAATGGAAACCCCCATTTTTACAACTTTTTTTGTAAATAAGCCCCATTTTAAAAGGATAACCAGGAGTTTTACTCGGTTTCTAGAAAAAGAACCTCTTTCCATAGGATTTTAGAAGTTATCCTTGGTTTTTCAGGAATTCTCATTGGTTCATTAAGAATTTTCCTCGGTTTTTAGTGAGAGAAACCCCTTTATTACAGAATTTTAGAAGTTATCTTAATTTGTTTTCGACAGAAACCCCTTTTTCACAGGATTTTTAGGAGTTATACTCGGTTATTTGAAAGGGGTTCCTTGGAGTCTGGGATAAGCCCACATTTCAATATTTCCCAGGCGTTTTTGCCAGATCTCAGTAAATTTTGTTAAGTAATAAAATTGAGTTGAAGAAAAAGAAAAAATGGTTTTAGTCAAAATTTGGTTGGAACTTCTGTGCCTAAAAAATCATCGCTTGTTTTGGAAAGAGAAAACCCTTTGACATAGGATTTTTATGATTTTTCCTTGGGTTTTTAGACAATTTCTCTTTTTTTTTTTTTTTTTTTTTAGGAATTTTTCGTCAGTTTTTTTTCTTTTTTTTTTTTTTTTACGGAGAAACCCGCTTTTCATTGGGAATTTTCTTCAGTTTTTTGAGAGGGCTTTCTTAGAATCTGGGTAAGCCCACATTTCAATATTTTTCTGGCGTTTTCGCCAAAATATCAGTAAATTTTGGTTAGCAATTCATATGAAATTAGGGTTTTTCAGTCAAAATTTTGATTAGAACAACTTTTCTGTGCCTAAAAAGCCATCGCTTTGTTGGAAAGAGAAAACCCTTTGACATAGGATTTCATGAGTTTTCCTTGGGTTTTTAGAAAATTTACTACGTTTTTGGAGAGAAAAACCTTTACAGAATATTAGGAATTTTTCTTCAGTTTTCCTTCTTTTTCCTTTTTTTTAAGAAAAAAACCCGTTTTTCATAAGGAATTTTCCTCAGTTTTTGACAGGGCTTTCTTAGAATCTGAATAAGTTCACATTTCAATATTTTTCTGGCGTTTTCGCCAAAATCTCAGTAAATTGGTAAGCAATTCATTTGAAATATGGGTTTTCAGTCAAAATTTTGGTTAGAACAACTTCTGTGTCTAAAAAACCATCTATTTGTTTTTGGAAAGAGAAAACCCTTTGTCATAGGTTTTAAGAGTTTTCCTTGGGTTTTTAGAAAATTTTCTACGTTTTTAGAGAGAGAAAACCCTTTATTACAGAATTTTAGGAATTTTCTTCAGGTTTCCTTTCTTTTTTTTTAAGAAAAACCCCGTTTTTCATTGGGAATTTTCCTCAGTTTTTTGACAGGGCTTTCTTAGAATCTGGGGTAAGCCCATTTCAAACGCCAAAATCTCAGTGAATTTTGGTTAGCAATTCATATGAAATAAGGTTTTCTGTCAACATTTGGTTGGAACAACTTCTGTGCCTAAAAAACCATCGATTTGTTTTGAGAAAACCCTTCGTCATAGGATTTTTAAGGGTTTTCCTTGGGTTTTTAGAAAATTTTCTACATTTAGAGAGAGAAACCCCTTTATACAGAATATTAGGAATTTTCTTCAGTTTTCCTTTTTTTTTTTTTTTAAGAAAAAACCCGTTTTTCACAAGGAATTTTCCTCAGTTTTTTGACAGGGCTTTCTTAGAATCTGAAATAAGTTCACATTTCAATATTTTCTGGCGTTTTCGCCCAAATCTCAGTAAATTTTGGTTAGCAATTCATATGAAATAAGGGTTTCTCAGTCAAAATTTTAGTTAGAACTTCTGTGCCTAAAAAACCATCGATTTGTTTTTGGAAAGAAAACCTTCGTCATAGGATTTTTAAGAGTTTTCCTTGGGTTTAGAAATTTTCTACGTTTTTAGAGAGAGAAAACCCTTTATTACAGAAACCCTTTATTACAGAAATTCTTCAGTTTTCTTTTTTTTAGAGAAACCCGTTTTTCAGGGAATTTTCCTCAGTTTTTGACAGGGCCTTCTTAGAATCTGGGTAAGCCCATATTCAATATTTTCCTGGCGTTTTCACCAAATCTCAGTATTTTGTTTAGCAATTTATATGAAATGACTGTTTTCAGTCAAAATTTGGTTGGAACAACTTCTGTGCCTAAAAAACCATCGCTTTGTTTTTGGAAAGAGAAAACCCTTCAACATAGGATTTTTGTGAGTTCCTTGGTTTTAAGAAAATTTTCTACGTTTTGGAGAGAGAAAACCCTTTATTACAGAATTTTAGGAATTATTCTTCAGTTTCTTTTTTTTTTTTACAGAGAAACCATTTTTCAGGAAATTTTCCTCAGTTTCTTAGAATCTGGGGGGTAAGCCCATAACAATATTTTTCAGGCGTTTTCGCCAAAATCAGTAAATTTTGGTTAGCAATTCATATGAAATAAGGATTTTTCAGTCAAAATTTGGTTAGAACAACTTCGGTACCTAAAAAACCATGGATTGTGTTCGAAAAGAGAAAACTCTTTGACATGGGATTCTTAAAAGTTTTCCTTGGCTTTTTAGAAATTTTCTCTTTTGAAAAACCCTTTTAACTTATTAACAGGATTTTAGGGAATTTGACAGGGAATTCTTATAATTTGGTAACCCATATTTCAATATTTCTAGCATTTTCACCAGAATCTGATAGGCCTCAGGCTAAAATTAGGCGTTTTTACCCAAATCTCAGTAAATTTTGTTTAGCGATAAATATGAAATGAGGGTTTTTTTTAGTCAAAATTTTGGTTAGAACAACTTTCGTGCCCAAAAAACCATCGATTAGCCATTAGCCAATACAATATGGCGTCTGCCACACATTTTAGTCAGTGAAATAAGCTTTTTTTTTTTTTATTTTTTTTCTTTTTCTTACTTTAAATCTCGTTGGCGATGCAAATTACAACCCAATGTGATCAAAGATCTTGAGTAGGTCCTGAAGTTGCTGTCTAGCTCTTGATAAGCTTTGTCTAAAAGCTGCGACTTAAACTTTAGAGCAAACCAAGCTGTAAGTAAACATTTAATTTTTTCTTTTACTTAATAACTCTTTACTGTTTAAGTTCTTTATCTTTGTCGATTAAAATACGAATTTCCCGAAGTTCGAGAAAAAATTCACGATCAAGGTCGCATTCTTCATGTTCGTTCCAGCCGGGCAAGTCCATCCTTGCATCAACGCCAAAGCACATTCGTAGAAATCGTTTGAAAGTCAAATATTGAAGTTTACGTTTTCCCGTTTCGACTTTGGCGTTTGCCAAAAAACTACAGCTCCATATCGTCTAAAAATTTGTTTATCATCGGAAAAAATAGAATTTTGAAATACTTTGCAAGTTCTTCAGGAGGAGGAATAAATGGCGGATGTTCTGGATGACAGAGCCCTGCATGTCTCCACCGTTTTGTAGATTCTTTTTACGTTGTCGAACTGCCGCCTGAAAATTCTGTAAAAAAAAATTTGTTTTCTATTTGGAAGTTCACCTGCATGATTTGACAGAAACGTTCGTCTTTCGCTGACTTCGTCAAGATCTTTTCGATACCTTGAAGACAACTTTTTGCCAGTAACTCCCTGATTACAGGATCGTTGAACTCATAATATCTAAAAACCATAAGTTTAGTGGGCCGTCGGATGTTGAACTGCCAAAAATTGGGGTTTTTACATACTTTTCAATCAAAAGCTGCCTGGTCAAAGGCTCGATTTGAAAATGCAGCTGCTTGCCAATT
>JACGAQ010003525.1:0-27869 GCA_014119065.1 Orius insidiosus
TTATACGTCCCCTTCCTTTATACTTCCCCCTTCATTTATACTTCCTTCCCTTTATACTTCCCCTTCCTTTATACTTCCCTTCCCTTTATACTTCCCCTTCCTTTTTACTTCCCTTCCTTTATACTTCCCTCCTTAATACTTCCCTTCCTTATACTCCCCTTCCTTATACTTCCCCTCCTTATACTTCCCTTTCCTTTATACTTCCCCTCGTTTATACTTCCCCTTCCTTTATATTCCCCTTCCTTTATACTTCCCCTTCCTTTATACTCCCTTCCTTTATACTTCCCCTTCTTAATACTTCCCCTCCTTTATACTTCCCTTCCTTTTACTCCCCTTCCTTTATACTTCCCCTTCCTTATACTTCCCCTCCTTAATACTTCCCCTCCTTAATACTTCCCCTTCTTTATACGTCCCCTTCCTTTATACGTCCCCTTTCTTTATACTTCCCCTTCCTTTATACATCCCCTTCCTTTATACTTCCCCTTCCTTTATACTTCCCTTCCTTTATACTTCCCTTTCCTTTATACTTCCCCTTCCTTTATACTTCCCTCCTTTATACATCCCCTTCCTTATACTTCCCCTCCTTCATACTTCCCCTTCTTTATACTCCCCCTTCCTTTATACTTCCCCTCCTATACTTCCCCCTCTCTTATACCTCTCCTCCGTTATACTTCCCCTCTCTTATACTTCCCCTCCGTTATACTTCCCCTCCGTTATATTCCCCCTCTTAATATTTCCCCCTCCTATATTATTACTTATCTTTAAGGAAGTTTTCGTAGGAGCTCTTCTAACTAGCACTTTAAAAAGAATTCCCGAAAAATGAAATAACTATGTAATATAATAATAAACAAAAGCGCAAAAAGGAAGGTTTTACATTCAGGTGTCATCAGTGGGACGCACTTTTGAGGCTCCTCAGACGAAACTTATCAGTTCGAAAAAATTCAATTTTAAAAAATCATTAAAAATCTCTATTTTTAAACAGGAAAAAAGTTTAACAGGACATTTTTAAAATATGTTCTCCTCTTTAGTGTAATAAAAAAAGGTCAAGTTACTAATTAGGTCCTCCAAAGGAGCGGAAAAATTTTATTTTCTAGTTGAGAAAATTTTGGAACTTTTGATGCCCATCAACGTTGACATTTAACGATTTTAACAGCTTTTAAACACGAAATGCGTTTTTACCCCCTCTTATCTATCTACCTATTAAAAAAAAAGTAATACAATTTAACATCTCAACGGATCCATTAGTAAAATTGACAAATATGTTAAATGGAAGTTTTTTCGGGGTGAATGCGGGGTTCTAATGCAGATTAGGAAGGGGTGGGTGGATTTTTGTATAGCGTACACTATGGTAATTAAGGGGGAAGTCTAAGGCACGCTACCAGGCTGTTGCTGACCAGAACAAACCGAGAGCTCCTATCGTGCAGTCTCTCGAAAAACGAGCTCCCACGATTATCCATTTTATTCCTCGACGTAAGTGAGAATTCTATAAAATATGCACTTAAAAGCACTTAACCTAGTTATAAAAGTAATTAGGTGAATGAATTGTACACAGACACTAACTAGGATTGTGTTTCAAGCGTAAACGTTACACAAGGGACTCGTTTTACAAATTTCTTGATTATTTAAAATGGAATTTCACATTTTACATCTGTTTCACCCTTTTGGAAATCGATGTTTTCGTTATGGAACTTTATTGGACCTTATCCAAATAATATCATCGCCCTTGCTTTTCTCTATAAAATGAGGATATAGAAAACAAATGCGCGTTATCCCCCCCCCCCCCATAAAATACAGTTGTAACTGAATTCTTATTATGTGCCTAGGTTTTTAAGCCATAATACCCCGATTTTTGATATTTTTGCTCGTTTTTCTCGATTTTTTTTGAAAACAGAAACTCTTTTTCCCTCATTATTAAAGGAATCACAGTTGGTTTTGGGGACGAGAAACGCCATTTTCACCGGATTTTTATCGTTTTAAACGCCCTTTTTCCTTAGAAACAAACTTTGGGATCTTTTTTTTATGTCAATTAGGGAGTTTTCTTAAGATTTTTGGTCGCTTTCCTTAGTTTTTCGATCCCGAAAATTCCAGTTTTAACTGGAGATGGAGTTTTACTAACTTTTTGCGTACAATAACTTCATTTTTGCTGGATTTTCGTCGTTTCGCTAGAGAAACGTCCTTTCATCAGGAATTTTTTTGGTGTTTTCTAGGTTTCTCAGCTCTGAATCCACAATTTTATGAAATTGTTTGCTCGTTTTCTTCCATCTTTTGGCGTACAGAATCCCTTTTTCAAATTGAACTCAGTTTTTAGGAGAAAAAAGTAATCCTTAACTCCGTATTTTCGTCGTTTTACTCAGTAATTTAAAAGATGTGAATACCCATAGTTAGGTATTTTATTAATTGCCAATCAGCCAGACTCACCCTTATAACCCGATTTAGGACCCCCTTGGGTTGTCAGCCCTGAAACGACGGTTTTAAGACATTTTTTGACCAAGAAAAACCGCGTTTAAGGAGTTAGATTTTTTTTAGAACTTAGATTTTTTTTTGTAAATAATAAAATGAACATTTTACCCTCGATTTATGGACTACTGATTTTTGGAGTTTTTCTATTTTTTTGCCCTAAAAGGTTTTTTAAAATTTTTATTTTACCCCATTCATTCAGATCTTGCAGACGAAAACTACACTTTTGCACGATTATAAGAAGGATTCTACTATTAGGTGTACAAATGAAAGTCAGCCACAGGGTAAATTTGAATTTTGTAGATTTTAGCCGAGTTTCATTTTGTACACCTAGTAGTTCATTTTTTCAAAATTTTGAACATTTTAGGCGTTTAAGTCCATCAAAAGTTGACCTTCTCCGTGTAAGAAGGTTATTGAAGTATAACCATAAGAAGGTTAATTTTTAATAGCTTGTAAATCGTAAACCGTTACAGATATTGAAAAAATGCACTAAATAAAATCTGTTGGAAATTCAATTTTCTTTAATTTTTATTTTATTCATTTTTTCTCTAGGACGCACTGTTTTCAAGATAAATTTATTTTAAAAAAAATTATTTTCCGAAAATGGTGCATCCTGGAAAAAATAATTAAGTACAAATTTATAGAGAATTAAATTCCTAAATTTTTATTTATTAGGTGTACAAAATGAAACTCAGCCGCAGGGTAAATTTGAATTTTGTAGATTTTAGCCGAGTTTCATTTTGTACACCTAGTAGGTAGTTCATTTTCTCAAAATTTTAAACATTTTTGGCGTTAAAGTCCATCAAAAGTTGACCTTCTACGTGTAAGAAGGTTATTGAAGTATAAACATTAAGAAGGGTAATTTTAAAGGCTTGTAAATCGTAAACCGTTACGGATATTGAAAAAATGCACTAAATAAAATCAGTTGGAAATTCAATTCTCTTTAATTTTTATTCTATTCATTTTTTCTCTAGGACGCACTGTTTTCAAGATAAAATTAAAAAAAAAAATTATTTTCCAAAAATGGTGCATCCTGGAAAAAAATAATTAAGTACAAATTTATAGAGAATTAAATTCCTAAATTTTTATTTATTAGGTGTACAAAATGAAACTCAGCCGCAGGGTAAATTTGAATTTTGTAGATTTTAGCCGAGTTTCATTTTGTACACCTAGTAGGTAGTTCATTTTCTCAAAATTTTAAACATTTTGGCGTTAAAGTCCATCAAAAGTTGACCTTCTACGTGTAAGAAGGTTATTGAAGTATAAACATTAAGAAGGTAATTTTTAAAGGCTTGTAAATCGTAAACCGTTACGGATATTGAAAAATGCACTAAATAAAATCAGTTGGAAATTCAATTCTCTTTAATTTTATTCTATTCATTTTTTCTCTAGGACGCACTGTTTTCAAGATAAAATTAAAAAAAAAATTATTTTCCAAAAATGGTGCATCCTGGAAAAAATAATTAAGTACAAATTTATAGAGAATTAAAATTCCTAAATTTTTATTTATTAGGTGTACAAAATGAAACTCAGCCACAGGGTAAATTTGAATTTTGTAGATTTTAGCCGAGTTTCATTTTGTACTGATATTTCTAAAAGCTTATTTTTCGGTTTATAGGCCACAAAGTTATAAGTCGAATACACACTTTTAGCTCTTATCTAGTCCTCAGTGGCCTAAAGGTGAAAAAAGTGACGATTTCTGACAGTTGATGGATAATAACGTCTTTTTCTCCCTTATATGCAAGAAGTTCGTTGGTGACTGGATTAATTTAACAAAATGTAGGAATTTGTGGGAGATTTTCAAGACGCGCAAACGCTGTCAACCCAATCACGGTGACAAATGAAGGATTACTTTCTCATTAGGGATTAAGGGATTTTCATGCGCAATCCCGGTGCAGCCGTCGAAATTGGAAAAATTTGACCTTTTCTTCCTTTAAGGATTTCTTGATTTCCTGAATCCAATCAAAAATTTCTTTTACCTCTAATTAGCATGAAATTAAAATTAGGATTAATTTCTTATGTCTAGGAAAGGGAAAAACAATAATTTTCTTTAATGCAATTAGGTTACCGGGACGACGTCAAATAGGTTAGACGGCGCTTTAAAATTTAATGAATTCTTGTGTCAAATTAATTTTCCGAGAAAGAGAGATGGGAAATGAAGAAGAAAAAAACGCTGTTATTGATTAGAACCCGTACCGTTTTTTTCCGCTCGAATCATTCGATTGTTAGCAATATCCGGCCGGGTCCGTACCGACTTTTTTTCCCGCCGCCCTTTCTACCCCTACCAACCCATTTTCACACCTTTTTAGTCAACACTGTATAAAGTTTCAATACATTATTTAAACTTAAAGTCTTTTTTTAACAAGTTATATTATGTTTTAAAAATACTGGTTTGAAGAGCTTCCAACGAAAACTTCCTTAAAGAGAAGTATGTAACAATAAAGGAGGAAAGTATATGGGAAGGGGAAGTAAATAGGAGGGGGAAGTATAACGGAGGGGGAAGTATGTATAAGGGAGGGAAGTATAAAGGAGGGGGAAGTATAAAGGGAGGGGGAAGTATAAATGAGGGAAGTATAAAGGGGGGGAAGTATAACCGAGGAGGGAAGTTTTTTTTTCTAATTTTGAAAAATTTTCCAAGTTTTTTTTTCGAAAATTTTTTTAAGTATCAAGGTAGAAATAGTGGCTCTTTGGCCTACGGATGTGCCTCTCGTAATGGGTAGAAGCACGAAATTTCTCCCTGCTAAAAAATAATACCTAATTAAAAAGTGGCATTTTTTTTACACCGAAAATTATTAAAATATAACGAGTAATTGGTGAAAATGTGGTAAAAATCGGACCAAAGGTTCGGCCGCAGCGAATTTTTAAAATTTCAAAAAGACATATCTCCGCCATTTTTTCGAAATTCAAAAATCGCCCCGGTTACATTCTTCTTCACCGTCTAAAGAAATTTGTGTGAAAATTTGGTGAAAATCGGATGAAAACTGTGGCCGGAAAGAAAATGCTACGGCCGGACGGACGAAAGATTTCTTTCTTTCGTCCTATGAAAATGCGTGAATCGCCTGAAGTAATTCCCAGTAAAATTTAAATCCCTTTTCTCGTTTAGAATAACATAAACCAATAGTGAAAAGAAAATACACCAAAAAGCATGTTTTCGTTTCCGTTCGTTTTGTTGTTTCTCCGCTAACTTTTATACTTTGACTGACCTATCATATGTTGTTTTTTGAATTTTAGTTTGACTGAACTATCATAATATGTTATTTTTTGAATTTCAACTTCTCCATGTCAAATTTTAATATCATGACGTCACAAGCGAATCAAGTCTATTGCACCCAGCTGTTTTAAATCTACCCTCAACCCTTCTTTGCTTTCGCGTATTACAAATATTGAAGTTGAATCGTGATTGGGAACTCAAAGTACAAGATATTGTGGTTTATGTAGTTTAGGCCTTAAGCAAAGTACCAGAACCCGTCGACCGATTTGAGCCGTTAACGAACGGGTCAGAGCTATTGAGGAAAAAGTACTAAATACCAATTCTCATTAACTTCAAATGAAGTACTGGTTTGAAGAGCTTCCAACGAAAACATCCTTAAAGAGAAGTAACAAATAGGAGAGGGAAGTATAACGGAGGGAAGTATATTAGTGGGGAAGTATTTGGGAGGGAAGTATAACGGAGAGGAAGTATAGAGGGGAAGTATAACGGAGGGGAAGTAAAAGGGAACGAAAGTATAACGGAGAGGGATGTATAAGGAAGGAAAGTATGAAGGAGAATTTTCCCAGTTAGTTTTTTTCGAAAAATTTTCCGAGTTTTTTTTTTTTTTTTTTTGAAAAATTTTCTAATTTCTTTTTTTTTTTTTTTTTTTTTCGAAAATTTCTTTAAGTTTCAAGGTAGAAATAATGGGATATTTGGCCTAGGGATGTGCCTCTTGTAATGGGTAAAGTACGAAATTTCTCCCAACTAAAAAAAATTAATAATTAAAAAGTGGCAATTTTTTTACACCAAAAATTCTTACAAAATAAGGAGTAATTGATGAAAATTTGGTGAAAATCGGACCAACGGTTAGGCCGCAGCGAATTTCAAGAAGAATGCCAGTCTGGGAGAGCGTTAAAAAGTAGTTTTATGATAAAAGATAAATGTAAGCCCCCTTAATTTAAATCAAAGAATTTGATGGTGTAGTTCAAAGTGCGTTTGGATATACAGGGTGCCCCCAACAGAATGTAACTTCGTTATTACAAATGAGAACCCCTATTTTTATATCAGATTCGTAATCTACGCAAAATTTCAAGTTGATTTGACTATTCATATGTCCATTTTTATCAACTTTAAAAAAATTCAATCTTCGCACTTATCGCGCTAATCCGTCAAAATCTCCGTCCACTTCTTTTTAAGATGCCAACTTATCACAAATTCAAGCATCTCCGCATTCTGCATCACAGAAGTCGCTAACGGCCTTTTTTCAAGTTAGAACCCAAATTTCTTATTTCAGAAATGATGCGATTTTTAAACGCAATTTTTCTTTTTGATGCACAACTACAAAAGAGGCTCTAGCTCTTTCAAAAAGTATGGTCCGAAAGAATATTTCCTTTAAAAATTTTTATTGTTATTCTTGGAGGAAGTTTGTTCTTATTTTTATTTTTTATTTTTGCATTAGCCACCGCAATGAGGAAGGTAGAAGTGTTTATAAATTAATGACGTTGCTTTGAGTTTTAATCAAAATGAAATATTTATTACAACGAGTAAGCTTTGAAAATGCAATTTTAGACAAAAGCTTTTTCAAATTTGATTTAAACTAAAATTAAATTTAATTTAATGCTTTTATTATTGTGATCGTAGGAATTTGACAAGTTATCAGTGAACAGACTTCCTTTATTTTCGTCAATAAAATTATTTACGTTAAAGTACAAATAATATCGGAAAAAGTGGGGGCTTATTAAGGGAAAATTGACTGGTTTATCCGATGGCCTTGCTAAAATTACGCAAGTTAACAGCAATCGTAAGTAAAAAGAAAGAGCCGTGACCTGTGTAGGAAATTCTGAGGTTTAATCGATGTTTTCAATTTGCATATTAGCGTTGAAGTCGCATTAAAAACGAGCTGCAAAGCCGGCCCTTTTATGACGCCCACGAGCATCCGTCAAATCGTTCGGAGAGACAAAGGGTCGACTAAAATCGATAATTGCATGCGAAATATCTCAAGAGTAGAATAATAAAATTTTTAGAGGTCAAATATTGCCTGACTTCTCTTTCAATATTCGGATAATTGGAGATTAATATCGTACTTCAGCGCTGCCATAAAAAAATAAAATTTATCTAACTTATTTGAATAATTAATTAATTTGATTAACTTATTTTATTTGATTAATTTTTCCTAATTCTGACTACTATCATCAATTTTGAAATGGAAAATTTGAGCCAAATTATTTTTTAAGGGCCGGCGCGGCTGAGGGGGTTGAGGCAGCGGTCCTTCCTTAATTGCCTACAAAGTTTGTGGGTTCGATTCCCGCTCCATAGTGTTTGAAGATCCAGTGGGGAAAATGGTGCCAAAAATAGAATTTCATTACAAAATATCTCAAAAACTATGAGGTTTGGCGCCAAAAATATTAAGTATAAAATCAATTTGAATTAAATTTACAACAAAAAATGTATAAAACGTAATCTCTCTAAAATAAACGGTCTCGGAGTTACTAAAAGATCTTTTTTATTAAAACATGACACGTGACATTTTATCAATAATTTAATTTTTGAATTTATACAGGGTGGAAACTTTCTAGTGTCCCCCATAGGTTAACTCGAAAACGAATCAAAATAGTTAAATTACAAACAAAAAAGTTAAATTACAACCCCCCTTAATTTTGGGTCTAATTTCTGAATTTTTTGTTATTTGCAAAAGTTAATTTACCTCGCACAGACGTCTCCGGAGACAAAAAAGTTAAATTACAACCCCCCTTAATTTTCAGAGTAGATTACGAATCAAAAAACGGTTTTTCGATTGCGCATGCGGAGAACGTCTATCCCCACAAAAAACACCCCGTGTAAAAAACACCCCGCCTCGCAAAAATCCTTTTACTCAGCCGGAAAAAGTTGTGATATCAACTTCCCCGCCATCAAATGAGCGAGAAGAGTCGATACGCCCGAGTGGTAGGTACGATGATGGGAGAAGCATGATGCCCGTGCTCCGTTTTCAATGCTCCCCTTGGCGGCATCGCGAAATGCTTTGTATCAGTGATTGCCGTTATTTATCAAGCCCTGGAACGTCCTGGAACGCTTAAGAATTACTGTGTTATCACTGAGTTCCTAACTAATCACTAGTATACACCCCATACACATACATACACATACCCCCCCCGTACTCACACATGACACTACGCCTTCATCTACGTATGTCTGAGTGTTTGAATCATAACGATTTTTCCCGAAGAACGCACAGCACGTCTTAACTACGTCCCTGTAAACAAACATTTCGCGATGCCGCCAAGGGGAGCATTGAAAACGGGAGCACGGGCATCATGCTTCTCACATCATCGTACCTACCACTCGGGCGTATCGACTCTTCTCGCTCATTTGAGGGCGGGGAAGTTGATATCACAACTTTTTCCGGCTGATGTAAAAGGATTTTGCGAGGCGGGGTGTTTTTACACGGGGTTTTTTGTGGGGATATCATATCTTTTTGTAGTTTAAATTCAAATCACCTTAAGGGGTCAGGAAGACCCATTTCCGAAATCCGACCTCTGGTGTAAATCGGATGTACAGAAGGCGCCTCAGACTAACTGACGATCGAAAAATGATCACTGGTCAAATTGACCACAAGGGGTCTGGAAGACCCATTTCCGAAATTCGACCTTATGGTGTAAATCGGGTGTACAGCCGGCGCCACAGACAATGATCACTGGTCAAATTGACCCTGAGGGGTCTGGATGACCCATTTCCGAAATCCATCCTCATTACTATACTCGTCCTCATTGCTAAACTCAGAAGGAAGCTCTGTGCACAATTTCAAGTCGATTGGTCTTGTCTCCAGGCTGTGTACCCGTTAAAGTGGCTAAAATTACCCTAAAATTTCAGTTTTTTGTTCCTAACTTTTTTTAAGTTAAGATTTCGGGGTAAATCTTTCAAAAGGCACTGGCTCAAGTTGAAAGGAAGCTCTGTGCAAAATTTCAAGTCAATCGGTGCGCTAGGAGAGGCTGTAGCCTTGTCTAGCTGAATAAGAAGAAGAGAAGAAGAAAGAAGAAGAAGAACACGGTAAAGGCGAAAAACCGGGTTTTCAGACTTTTATATCTCGGCTCCCTGTGGACCGATCGACTTGAAATTTTCAGCGTTTACTCATATCATATCAAAGTAATCTGTAGCAAATTTCAAGTCGATCGGTCCACAGGGAGCCGAGATCCAGATACCTGAAAAACGCAAATCGTGACGTCCAGTAAACATACACTTGGTAGGTACCGTTTTCTGACGTCTTCGGACTGGGTGTTGCTTGGCGGGGCGGAACGCTACCGCGTTCCTAGAAAACGCAAATTTCTCTTTAAAACGACCATAACTTCTTTAACTTAAATAGGAACCCCAAAAATTTTAAATTGAAAAACGATGGGTCTTTTTGACCCCACGGGGTCTGAGAGACCCAGAGGGGCCCGGGAGACCAATCGTTACAATCACCTTACTTTTTTAAACAGTTTAAAAAATGGAGGCAGTTTTGCAAGGATCTCATTTCTAGTTAATTTATTTACTTTGGATGGAAAAAAAAGCTTCGAAAAAAACATGAAAGGAGTGTATTCTACGTGAAATTGTCCGTACAATTGAATCTGTAATCAAAAATAGGGGTTCCACTTAAGTTAAGGAAGTTATGGCAGTTTAAAAGAGAAAATTTTGTACGTACTGCGCATAAGCAATCAAAAAACCGTTTTTGATTCGTATCTAAGCTCAAAATTAAGGGTGTTGTAATTTAACTTTTTTGTCTCCTTAAAAGTCCAAGCGAGATAGCAAAACTAAATTGTTTGGGGGCGACGGAACGCTGGGTCCAAAATGATGGGGAGTTACAATTTAACTTTTTTTCTCTATCTTGATTCGTTTTCGAGTTAAGCTCAGGGGACACTTGTAAGTTTCCACCCTGTAGACAGCGTAATCCCGAAAACTTAGAAAAGTGTCTCAAAAATACCTCTAAATAAAAATAGTATCCGTTCAATCAATTTTTTCTAAGTAGAAACTTAAAATGTCCCAAAAAACACCATAAATTAAGATAGATTTAAATTGGTTAACATAGGTCTCCCTCTTTACGGGATACTGCTTCCATGAAGCCATTGTAATGCTGGAAATAGATTAATATAATAATACTTAGAATACTTTGATTAATATTTGCTATTCAATCTGCTATGCCCTTATCAAAAAATTTAAGAAATGATTGAATTGATATTTTATCATTCCTTTTTAGTTTTTATATCTAAATAAAGAAAAACACACTTTCCGTGATAGATTTTAACATAGATATACCTAAGTATTTTCAGAGAGGTCGGGGTCAAAAAACGACCCTTCTCTCAGTTTGCCTCGAAAAAAAATACGCTTCTGGCAAAATCGACCGAAAGGAATCCTTCCTACATTATTTAAATAGTTTTCTTTTCAAAAACAACGTATTTTATTTGTTTGTGACTTTCTGTAGGTAATAAAGAAATATGGGAAAAATAATGTGGCTATAAATCTGACTGAGAGAATAATTAGGTAGTTTAGTTGGTGGTGGCATTGGGGTTGATTCCAGTCTACCTCAGTGTCAACCTGTCTTCCTGGATTGAAATCACAAGGGGGGAAAAAATGTTCATTATTGGAAACGCCTATATTCGGATAAACTGTTTTTTTAGATTAGATTTTTGTCGAAATAAATTTCAATGCAATGAGATAGCGTCAACGATAAAATATAACGTTTTCCCATGTTAATAGAAAACTCTCATCCTCACGCGAGTATGGCCAACTTTTAACCTAGTTTTTAGAATAAACCACCTTCGCCCACGATATGTCTTTAATGAATAAATACCTAATTAATTTAATAATTAATTAAACAAACTGCAATAATTTAAAAACTAATATTTTATTTTTAATTAATTAATCGGCAAGAGGTCGGAATTGGAAAAAAAGAAGAAAAATAGGAGGAAAAAAAGTTGGGCCCAATGTGGGAATCGAACCTCGGACCTTTTGGTTTTGTGTCCAATACTCTACCAACTGAGCTATGGAAACTTGGTTCTCTTTTCTTCGAAATCTAGGAACGCGGTAGCGTTCCGCCCCGCCAAGCAACACCCAGTCCGAAGACGTCAGAAAACGGTACCTACCAAGTGTATGTTTACTGGACGTCACGATTTGCGTTTTTCAGGTATCTGGATCTCGGCTCCCTGTGGACCGATCGACTTGAAATTTGCTACAGATTTACTTTGATATGATATGAGTAAACGCTGAAAAGTTCAAGTCGATCGGTCCACAGGGAGCCGAGATATAAATGTCTGAAAACCCGGTTTTTCGCCTTTACCGTGTTCTTCTTCTTATTCAGCTAGACAAGGCTACAGCCTCTCCTAGCGCACCGATTGACTTGAAATTTTGCACAGAGCTTCCTTTCAACTTGAGCCAGTGCCTTTTGAAAGATTTACCCCGAAATCTTAACTTAAAAAAAAGTTAGGAACAAAAAACTGAAATTTTAGGGTAATTTTAGCCACTTTAACGGGTACACAGCCTGGAGACAAGACCAATCGACTTGAAATTGTGCACAGAGCTTCCTTCTGAGTTTAGCAATGAGGACGAGTATAGTAATGAGGACGGATTTCGGAAATGGGTCATCCAGACCCCTCAGGGTCAATTTGACCAGTGATCATTGTCTGTGGCGCCGGCTGTACACCCGATTTACACCATAAGGTCGAATTTCGGAAATGGGTCTTCCAGACCCCTTGGGGTCAATTTGACCAGTGATCATTTTTCGATCGTCAGTTAGTCTGAGGCGCCTTCTGTACATCCGATTTACACCAGAGGTCGGATTTCGGAAATGGGTCTTCCTGACCCCTTAAGGTAAATTCGACCCTAAAAAGAACGAAAGAACTGACGAAAAAAGAACGAAACATAAAACATAAATTGGGTAATTTTTGCCAGTGTAATGGGTCAACAGCTAACCTGACCTATTTGGCCTTGAACTATTAATTATTAGTGTAGCCCATTAAAAAAATTTAGGGACGAAAACTGAAAATTTCTTTGACGGGCCAGAACAAAAGGACCATCGAATTAACATAAAAACTACAAAAAGATATGATATCCCCACAAAAAACACCCCGTGTAAAAAACACCCCGCCTCGCAAAAATCCTTTTACATCAGTCGGAAAAAGTTGTGATATCAACTTCCCCGCCCTCAAATGAGCGAGAAGAGTCGATACGCCCGAGTGGTAGGTACGATGATGTGAGAAGCATGATGCCCGTGCTCCCGTTTTCAATGCTCCCCTTGGCGGCATCGCGAAATGCTTTGTATCAGTGATTGCCGTTATTTATCAAGCCCTGGAACGTCCTGGAACGCTTAAGAATTACTGTGTTATCACTGAGTTCCTAACTAATCACTAGTATACACCCCATACACATACATACACATACCCCCCCCCCCCCGTACTCACACATGACACTACGCCTTCATCTACGTATGTCTGAGTGTTTGAATCATAACGATTTTTCCCGAATAACGCACAGCACGTCTTAACTACGTCCCTGTAAACAAACATTTCGCGATGCCGCCAAGGGGAGCATTGAAAACGGGAGCACGGGCATCATGCTTCTCACATCATCGTACCTACCACTCGGGCGTATCGACTCTTCTCGCTCATTTGAGGGCGGGGAAGTTGATATCACAACTTTTTCCGGCTGATGTAAAAGGATTTTGCGAGGCGGGGTGTTTTTTACACGGGGTGTTTTTTGTGGGGATATACCTTTTTGGTAGTTTCACCAAGTTTTTTAGGTTAGTTGGTAGAGTATCGGGCTAGAAACACAAAGGTCTTAGGTTCCAAATCGACTAGGGGCCTAAATTTTTCTTCTTCCTTATTTTCAATATCGATTAAAAAGTGGCCAACAAATTGATTTACAGAGAACTAAATTTATAAAGGTTCAAGGCTTTGTAGTAATTTAAAAATTGACTGTTTGTGTAATAAAAAATACAGTTGGGATATTCTGTTTTTGATGTTGAATTTTTGTGGACATGCTATTTATACAGTGTTTCGTGACAAGACCGATTTTATCATAAAAAGTATTTAAAATAGGACAAACGATCTTTTTCTAAAGGGAGTACTGAAAAAAACAAAAACTAAACGAAAACATAAAAAGTCAAGGTTTTCTGGAGTCAAATTTTTCCCTATTTTTTTTTTAACCGCTTTTAACTTTTTTTGAGGGGGGAGATAAGGGCCCGCATAGGGGCTGTTAAAAGGGCTGAATTATTGACTTTGATCATTGACTCAGATTAGAATGTGCTAATTATTGAAAAATTCCGTTTAAAATAATTTAAATAAATAATATAATTTTTAATTGATTAAATGGAGAAGGAATTTTTTTTTTTTTTTTTTTTTTTACTATCATATAATTTTTTTTATTATTTTTTTAAGGGGGGGGGGGGTCATTCAGAACTTTTAATACTGTAATTAATCATACTGTAACCGGCTCCGTGGCTGGTGGGATCAGTCTTGAACTTCCAACACGGAAGACCGGGGTTCGATCCCAGATTGGGTATAGGGATTTTTGGTTGGAAGTTAAATTCCAATTAAATATCCTTCTACAAAATCTGTGGATAATTTAGTTAGGCCACTCCTCTGGTAGTTGGTCCCGAAAAATGGGCGCCACGGCATTATGGCGAGAGCCCCGCCTGGGTCCAACCCCCCTCCCCCCTTGTGACGGTCTGAAGGCCAACAAGTATCAAAAAAGGAGTAGATTAACCAATAGGAAGAGTAAGCCTCTTGCTCATTGGTTATATCTACTTCTTTTTTTAAAAAAAAAATTAATCATACTGTAATTATTGAGGCCGACCATCAGTTAGTTAAAACGGCCGGCCTCTTCACAGCCGCAATTTTTCTACTTTAAAAATCTTTAAATCTTAAAAAAATAATAAAAAATAAAGTTCCGCTTTATTCATACGGAAAAGTGGTGCATGCGGAATAAAAACCGGTCTAAACCGATATTGGCTGGCTTTTTGCTCAACACATCACTTCTAAGTATTTACTTTTTTTTATCGATTTCGTGGAATTAATTATTTATAAGCTAACTGTCGACAGTAACTAATTTATTTATTCTTTGACGGCGATGTCTTAATTCTTGTAGGGTAATATAATGTTTTTACTTTTTATGAAGGCCAATGCCCTCTAAATTAAACAGATTCGCCGAAAAGAGAAAATTAAATAATTGTTGATGCAAAAAGGTTTTTTTTAAGAAAAAAAAGAGCTTCCAATTTCATTAAATTAAAACGAAGACCTGCGTGACGTTTAATTATAAAAAAAATATTAATTAGCCACACCCTTTTGATTAGCGCAATTAAATTTTTGTTAACAATAATTATTAATCACGAAATTGACTAGATCAGTGATTCTCAACGGGGGAGGTACCGCGCTGGGGAGTTATTGGGGGACGTTAAGCAAAATTTGGGTGATAGGGTGGCAATGGCTAAGCGGCCAGCCGTAGCTTAGCGTAAGTTAGCGTGATTCCTTTTTTTTTAATTTAATTTTTATTAATGCGATAAAAAAATTTGCTAAAAAATAAAAGGCCTACCTATAATAAAATCAGGGTCGAGGCTTTTGAGATACTAAACCAACATGATCGTCAGGTCTTGCGGGTTTAGTATGACAAAAGAAAATTTGATGAGAGATGAAGCGCCCGTGCTCCCGTTTTCAAGCTCCCCTTGGTGGCGGCGCATAATGCTTGTTTACAGGTAATATATTCAGTGATTACTGATGATGAGTTAGATGATAATAAGTTATCGATTACTTTGAAATCCTTAAAATTTCGGAAAAGATGCTTGTTACAGGCTCTTCGTAGGGCTCCTTCCCTCAGTTAAACATTTAAAAAAAACTTCAATTTCAACCATCGCATAAAGTAGTGTAGTACCTAGTTTTTATTAGGTGTACAAAATGAAACTCGGATAAAATCTACAAAATTCAAATTTATCCTGTGGCAGAGTTTCATTTTGTACACCTAATAAATAAAAATTGTAGGATATTAATTCTCTATAAATTTATACTTATTTATTTTTTTCTAGGATGCACCATTTTCGGAAAATAATTTTTTTAAAATACATTTATCTTGAAAACAGTGCATCCTAGAGAAAAAATGAATAGAATAAAAATTAAAGAAAATTGAATTTCAACAGATTTTATTTAGTGCATTTTTTCAATATCTGTAACGGTGTACGATTTACAAGCCTTTAAAAATTAACCTTCTTAATGGTTATACTTCAATAACCTTCTTACACGGAGAAGGTCAACTTTTGATGGACTTTAACGCCTAAAATGTTTAAAATTTTGAAAAAATGAATTACTAGGTGTACAAATGAAACTCGGCTAAAATCTACAAATTTCAAATTTACCCTGTGGCTGAGTTTCATTTTGTACACCTAATATATTGGTTTCAATAGACATATATTTCCAACTTCACATTACTTTTTTCTGTAAACTACCTTTTTTTAAATTTTATTATAGTTCCTTTTCCTTTTTATTTATTTTTTCATAAGTAGGGAATGCCCGCTAAGTATTTTCCTCCTTTTAAAGAGGCGCAGGCATCAAAAAGGTTGAGAAACACTAGACTAGGTGAATATAAAACTTACCCAAAAAAGTTGGATAATTTTTGTACAATTAAGAAAAAGAGTTAAATTATAGCGTTCAAGATTTCGTGATTTGAGATGGCGTCACGCAAATAACCTTTTAACATTCAACGACCTTATTTTTGTCTCCCCTGAAAATATAAGTAAAAAATGTGGAATTAGGACAAGAGAGCCATTTAAGTGAAGGACCATCCAAGCACGTGTGTCTTTCATTATGGTATCCTTGAGCGCCGTATTTTTGGCTTTTTTTTCGGTCTTTTAATAAAAGTTCAACGAACTTTTTGTATACTTTTTTCCCTTTTTTTTACAGTTAATGGACAATGTACAAATTGGAACTGATCCTGGAGGAGCCAGATCGTGTTTACTTCTCCGGTGACGACATCAAAGGGAACGTTATCGTTAAATTAGACACCAGCTTAGCAGTACAGGGTAAAATATCGAACATATGTTTCCACCACAGGATTCGAGGATTAAATGCGCTTCAGAATAATCCCGGCGACGTGATCCTTCAATACCTTAGACGCTGTTTTGCATGAATATTGACTTGCTAATTGATCTTATTAAATATTAATTTTGTCAATAATAATTTATAGCTGTGACAGTAAAATTTATCGGCGAAGCTTGTGTCAGCGTTCCGGACGATTTCACCGAAAAAGAAGGACCAAAGAAACAAAAGAAAAACACGACGAATAAAATGTAAGTTGAAAAAAGTACTGGTTTGAAGAGCTTCCAACGAAAACTTCCTAAAGAGTAGAATCTATATACAGGGTGTCCGGAAACACATGGCAAGCGTCTGGGAGAGCGTTAAAAAGTGGTTTTCCGAAAAAAAGTTAAATTTAAACCCCCCTTAATTTAAATCAAAGAATTTGATGGTGTAGTTTAAAATCCGCCTGGATATACAGGGTGTCCCAGACAAACCTAACTTCGTTATTTCAAATGAGAACCCCTATTTTTTATTTCAGATTCGTAATCTACGCAAAATTTCAAGTAGATTTGAGTACTCATATGACGATTTTGGACAATTTTTAAAAAATGTCAAAAATTAGCGTTTTTTGCGCTAAAATCCGTTAAAATTGACCTAGGAGACTCGTTTTTTTTTAATTCCACTTATTTTTTCAACTGTCTCAAATTTGAGCATCTTCGCATTCTGCATCACGATTTCGTCGCTAATGGCCTTTTTTCAAGTTTAACTCCAAATTCCATACTTCAAAATGGAAATTAGCGATTTGTTGACGGAATTTTAATTTTTGATGCATAAACACAAAAGACGCTGTAGCTCTTTCAAAATTTGTGGTCCGAAAGAAAAATTCCTTTCAACAAGTGCTAATTTTCATTTCTGAACTAAAAATTTGGGTTCTAACTTGAAAAAAGGCCATTAGCGACGAAATCTCGTGATGCAGAATGCGAAGATGCTCAAATTTGAGACAGTTGGATTCTTCGGGAAAAAATAAGTGGAATTAAAAAAAACGAGTCTCCTAGGTCAATTTTAACGGATTTTAGAGCAAAAAACGCTAAATTTGACATTTTTTAAAAGTTGTCCAAAATCGTCATATGAGTACTCATATCTACTTGAAATAAAAAAGGGGTTCTCATTTGAAATAACGAAGTTAGGTTGTGTCTGGGACACCCAGTATATCCAGGCGGATTTTAAACTACACCATCAAATTCTTTGATTTAAATTAAGGGGGGTTTACATTTAACTTTTTTTCGTAAAACCACTTTTTAACGCTCTCCCAGACGCTTGCCATGTGTTTCCGGACACCCTGTATAGGAGGGGGAAGTATAACGGAGGGACGAAAAACGTAGGGGGAAATATGAGAGGGGAAGTATAATGGAGGGGGAAGTATAAGGGAACGAAAGTATAACGGAAGGGGATGTATAAGGGAGGGAAAGTATAAATCCAAGTTCATTTTTTCGAAAATTTTCTAAATTTTTTTTTTTCAAAAATTTTCAGTTTTTTTTTCAAAATTTTTTTAAGTGTCAAGGTAGAAATAATGGGCTCTTTGGCGTAGGGATGTGCCTCTCGTAAAGGGTGGAAGTACGAAATTTCTCCCTTAAAAAAATTAATAATTAAAAAGTGGCAATTTTTTACACCAAAAATTCTTAAAAATATAAGGAGTAGGTAATTGGTGAAAATTTGGTGAAAATCGGATTAACGTTCGGCCGCAGCGAATTTTTTAAAATTTCAAACAGACATATCTCCACCATTTTTTTGAAATTCAAAAATCGCCCTCGTTACATTCTTCTTCACGGCTAAAGAAATTAGTGAAAATTTGGTGAAAATCGGATGAAAACTGTGGCCGTAAAGTGTTCCGGAAAAAAATGCTACGGCCGGCCGGAACCACAGACAAAGTTGAGATCGGTAAAGATCAATATTCGATTTGACCCTCCGGGGTCTGGAAGACCCTTCCCCAAAAACCCGACGTCGAGGGTATCAATAACTTCTTAAGGAAGTTAAAAACCTAAATGTGATTAAATTTTCTTTTAAGAACTCCTGTCTCAAATGATAAAGGAAAATCGGAGGCTGCTCAAGGGTGGGTGCAGAGCGAAAAAGAAAAAAAACATCCCCCGACTCCTCAGAAGACAAGAAAGCTCTCAAAACAATCTTCCAAATCGAAATTCTGCTCTCAGGAAAAATATTTCTTCCACAACGAATACTTATATGGCCATAAATACAGCAGTGAGTATTGATTTTCATATACTTTTTTATTAAATATATTTTTTTTCGAAGGTTACAGAGAACAACTGTGGGAAGGGTCGCACGTATTTCCTTTTCAATTCACACTTCCGACGCAGCTGCCGGCCTCGTTCAACGGGCGATACGGATACGTTCGTTATTATTGCGAATCGACGCTTCTTAGATGGAAAATAAAGATACGAAAAGGGTTTATTTCAGCGTGACAAACGTCGCCGATATTAATAATGAAGCGAAAGCAGAAGTGAGTTGTTAGTAATTACTTTAGAAAATGGATTACTTCGTCATTTCATCATGTAAATCGAACGCCAAATGTACAAACTTGGAACACAAATCGTAACGATATTGTGTGACAAACTATTTGCTATAGCGTTCCTGGATTATACTTAAATTACAGAAACGCACAATGTAATACCAAAGCATCAAAAAAAGTTGTTAATTGAAGAGCAACCAACGAAAAATTACTTAGACAGAAGGAACAATCTAGGAGGGGGAAGTATAACGGAGGGGAGGTTTAAGGAGGGAGAAGTATTAGGTGTACAAAATGAAACTCAGCCACAGGGAAAATTTGAATTTTGTAGATTTTAGCCGAGTTTCATTTGTACACGTAGTAGTTCATTTTTTCAAAATTTTAAACATTTTAGGCGTTAAAGTCCATCAAAAGTTGACCTTCTCCGTGTAAGAAGGTTATTGAAGAATAACCATTAAGAAGGTTAATTTTTAAAGGCTTGTAAATCGTAAACCGTTACAGATATTGAAAAAGTGCACTAAACAAAATCTGTTGGAAATTTAATTGTCTTTAATTTTTATTCTATTCATTTTTTCTAGGACGCACTGTTTTCAAGATAAATTTATTTAAAAAAAAAATTATTTTCCGAAAATGGTGCATCCTAGAAAAAAATAATTAAGTACAAATTTATAGAGAATTAAATTTCCTACAATTTTTATTTATAATATAATGGAGGAAAAATTCAAGGAGGGGGATGTACGAGGAGGGGGATGTACGAATGGAGGGGAAGATGTGACCAATGTTTAGAGCATCTTGCGATCGTCCCATTTCAGATACTAAAAAAAGTAATAGTACAATCTTGTATGAAATTTTGTGCACTTTAATTATGTACTAAATGGTATTTTCCCTAAAATGCATTGTTTAAGAGTTATAAGCAAAAAAGTGGAAAAAGTTCGAAATTTTCGAGAGTTTTTGTATTCCTGAAGTTAGCTCGCCTTAAATTCGGATTCAGCGAGCCAAAAAGCACATAAAACCGTTGAGAAAAAATCTTCCGGAATTTTTTCCCTGAAAACAGGATAATTGAACCTAAATTTACTGGACTAGTTTGAATTTAGGCAAATTTCAAAGATGAATTTTTGAAGAAAAAAAAAACAAAAAAACGCGGGAATTAAAAATACACGCATGCGCGTTGCTCTGATGGCTCTCCCCTGCGCGTCGTTGTGGTATCGTAAACTCACAAGTAACAATAAAACCTTGAATTTTCTGCATTTTTGCCAACTAAAGGGAAAAATAAGCTTGAATATGATAAGTACGAAAAAGTTTTTGTAAATATCCGATCGATATAGTAGATAAAAAAAATTGTTGTAAGTCCCAGCGGGATCCATCCAATCAGATTTTTGTTTTAATGAAAAAAGCTTCAAACGAACCTTTTTCTACCTTAATCTTAAAGATTAAAAAATCGGGAAATTTGATTAATTTTTTTAAGCAAGTATACAGGGTAGACTATCTAGATAGAACAAAATTCATATAAAAAAGCAGTGCTCCAATCGAAAAAATAACCCAAGCAAAATTAGCTTAAAATTGAGCGTAGAATTCGTTAAAACCAAAAAACATAGGATTACTATTTAAAATAACAATGTAGATGTCGCTCTGGGACACCCTGTATACCAAAACCAAAACATACAAAATGAAAAGTTGCTGATCCACTCTAGTTGAAAATCTCAATCCATTATTAAAATAAAAAATGATTTATGAAGTAAAATGTTTCTAAGTGGGTAGAAGATTAGAAAAATGAACTTTTTATATCGAAACTTTCTCGATAGGAAAAACTAAAATTTCCCCCTCAATAAGTTCATTTATCACCATATTAAAAAGAAATTTCATATTTACAGAGTGGATGCGAGGAGCAGAAAACGACGAATTCTTGTTTATTTTGTTGCCCTCGGGGAACGATCGTCGCCTCGGCTGAGCTAAAACGTCGAGGATTCGCTCCCGGTGAAATCGCTCCACTATTGGTCGAAATCCACAACATGAGCAACACGACTATCACAAATCTCAAAGCCGTCATCATCCAGGTTTTTGAATTTTTTTTTCCCTTTGTCTCCTCGCTAGACACAAAGCTAATCCCGTAGTTTTTCCCAATCGCGCTTGTTTGCATAAAGGATTCTCCTTTTCGAAATATAAAACGTCGACAAAAAAAAATGACTTTTTCAATTTTATCTTCATTTTACTATAAAACGAGTAAATTGACTAAAATTGACTTGATTTTCATTTTATTTCCAAGCTCAGGGAATCTGATTTGATTATTCACGTCACATCTTAAAAGAAGTTGAAAAAAAATCTTAAAAGGGTCAGGAATAAAGTTGAAGGAAAAAAACTTTTAATTTATTTTATTGAAAAAAATAAAAAAGTTCAGTCTCAATTTAAACTTGAATCCTGTCAATGAAGTTTACGTCTAGTTTTTAGTATTGTACTCATATAAACGTTTGACCCATTTTCAGTTTTTCCAGTTTTTTACCTGGGTACTCTAATTTTCCTCCCTTAAAGGAAAAGATGAGTATATAAAAAACCTCCTTAAAGAAAAGTAATAATGTAGGAGGGGAGGTATAATAAAGAGTGGAAGTATAACGGAGGGAGCAGTATAAAAGAGGGAGGAGGGAGTAGAAGGGAGAGCTTTTACACTCTTTATTATACCTCCCCCTCGTATATAAAAACCTCCTTAAAGAGAAGTAATAATATAGGATGGGGAGGTATAATAAAGAGTGGAAGTATAACGGAGGGAGCAGTATTAAGGAGGGAGGAGTATAAATGAGGGGGGGGAGTATAAGGGAGAGCTTTTACACTCATTATTATACCTCCCCCTCGTATACAAAAAACCTCCTTAAAGAGAAGTAATAATATAGGAGGGGGAGGTATAATAAAGAGTGGAAGTATAACGGAGGGAGCAGTATAAAGGAGGGAGGAGTATAAATGAGGGGGGGGGGGTATAAGGGAGAGCTTTTAAGCTCTTTATTATACCTCCCCCTCGTATAAAAAACCTCCTTAAAGAGAAGTAATAATATAGAGAAGGAGGTATAATAAAGAGTAAGTATAACGGAGGGAGCAGTATAAAGGAGGAGTATAAATGAGGGGGGGGGGAGTATAGGGAGAGCTTTTACACTCTTTATTATACCTCCCCCTCGTATATAAAAAACCTCCTTAAAGAGAAGTATTAATATAGGAGGGGGAGGTATAATAAAGAGTGGAAGTATAACGGAGAGGCAGTATAAAGGAAGGAGGAGTATAAATGAGGGGGGGGGGGGGGCAGTATAAGGGAGAGCTTTTAAACTCTTTATTATACCGCCCCTCACATGTAAAAACCTCCTTAAAGGGAAGTAATAATATAGGAGAAGGAGGTATAATAAAGAGTGGAAGTATAACGGAGAGAGCAGTGTAAAGGAGGGAGGAGTATAAATGAGGGGGAGGGGGAGTATAAGGGAGAGCTTTTACACTCTTTATTATACCTCCCCCACATATATAAAAAACCTCCTTAAAGAAGTAATAATATAGGAGGGGGAGGTATAATAAGAGTGGAAGTATAACGGAGAGAGTAGTATAAAAAAGGGATGAGTATAAATGAGGGGGGGGGAGTATAAGGGAGAGCTTTTACACTCTTTATTATACCTCCCCCTCACATATAAAAAACCTCCTTAAAGGGAAGTAATAATATAGGAGGAGGAGGTATAATAAAGAGTGGAAGTATAACGGAGGGAGCAGTATAAAGGAGGGAGGAGTATAAAAAGGGGGGGGGGAGAGGAGCTTTTAAACTCTTTATTATACGTCCCCTCGCATATAAAAAACCTCCTTAAAGAGAAGTAATAATATAGGAGGGGGAGGTATAATAAAGAGTGGAAGTATAACGGAGAGAGCAGTATAAAGGAGGGAGGAGTATAAATGAGGGGGGGTATAGGGAGAGCTTTTTAACTCTTTATTATACCTCCCCTCACATATAAAAACCTCCTTAAAGGGAAGTAATAATATAGGAGGAGGAGGTATAATAATGAGTGAAAGTATAACGGAGGGAGCAGTATAAAGGAGGGAGGAGTATAAATGAGGGGGAGGGGAGTATAAGGGAGAGCTTTACACTCTTTTTATACCTCATTTATACTCCTCCCTCCTTTATACTGCTCCCTCCGTTATACTTCCACTCTTTATTATACCTCCCCCTCCTATATTAGTACTTCTCTTTAAGGAGGTTTTTGTATACGAGGGGGAGGTATAATAATGAGTGTAAAAGCTCTCCCTTATACTCCCCCCCCCCATTTATACTCCTCCCTCCTTAATACTGCTCCCTCCGTTATACTTCCACTCTTTATATACCTCCTCCTCCTATATTATTACTTCCCTTTAAGGAGGTTTTTTATATGTGAGGGGGAGGTATAATAAAGAGTGTAAAAGCTCTCCCTTATACTCCCCCCCCCCCTCATTTATACTCATCCCTTTTTTTATACTCTCTCTCCGTTATACTTCCACTCTTTATTATACCTCCCCCTCATATATAAAAAATCTCCTTAAAGAGAAGTAATAATATAGGAGGGGAGGTATAATAATGAGTGGAAGTATAACGGAGGGAGCAGTATAAAGGAGGGAGGAGTATAAATGAGGGGGAGGGGAGTATAAGGGAGAGCTTTTACACTCTTTATTATACCTCCCCCTCGTATACAAAAAACCTCCTTAAAGAGAAGTAATAATAGGAGGGGAGGTATAATAAAGAGTGGAAGTATAACGGAGGGAGCAGTATAAAGGAGGGAGGAGTATAAATGAGGGGGGGGAGTATAAGGGAGAGCTTTTAAGCTCTTTATTACCTCCCCTCACATATAAAAAACCTCCTTAAAGGGAAGTAATAATATAGGAGAAGGAGGTATAATAAAGAGTAAGTATAACGGAGGGAGCAGTATAAAGGAGGGAGGAGTATAAATGAGGGGGGGGGGAGTATAAGGGAGAGCTTTTACACTCTTTATTATACCTCCCCCTCGTATATAAAAAACCTCTTAAAGAGAAGTATTAATATAGGAGGGGGAGGTATAATAAAGAGTGGAAGTATAACGGAGAGGCAGTATAAAGGAAGGAGGAGTATAAATGAGGGGGGGGGGGCAGTATAAGGGAGAGCTTTTAAACTCTTTATTATACCGCCCCTCACATGTAAAAAACCTCCTTAAAGGGAAGTAATAATATAGGAGAAGGAGGTATAATAAAGAGTGGAAGTATAACGGAGAGAGCAGTGTAAAGGAGGGAGGAGTATAAATGAGGGGGGGGAGTATAAGGGAGAGCTTTTTAACTCTTTATTATACCTCCCCTCACATATAAAAAATCCTTAAAGGGAAGTAATAATATAGGAGGAGGAGGTACAATAATGAGTGGAAGTATAACGGAGGGAGCAGTATAAAGGAGGGAGGAGTATAAATGAGGGGAGGGGAGTATAAGGGAGAGCTTTTACACTCTTTATTATACCTCCCCCTCATATATAAAAAACCTCCTTAAAGAGAAGTAATAATATAGGAGGGGGAGGTATAATAAAGAGTGGAAGTATAACGGAGAGAGTAGTATAAAAAGGGATGAGTATAATGAGGGGGGGGGGAGTATAAGGGAGAGCTTTTACACTCTTATTATACCTCCCCCTCACATATAAAAAACCTCCTTAAAGGGAAGTAATAAGGAGGAGGATATATAAAGAGTGGAAGTATAACGGAGGGAGTATAAAGGAGGGAGGAGTATAAATGAGGGGGGGGGGAGAATAAGGGAGAGCTTTTAAACTCTTTATATACGTCCCCTCGCATATAAAAAACCTCCTTAAAGAGAGTAATAATATAGGAGGGGGAGGTATAATAAAGAGTGGAAGTATAACGGAGAGAGCAGTATAAAGGAGGGAGGAGTATAAATGAGGGGGGGGAGTATAAGGGAGAGCTTTTTAACTCTTTATTATACCTCCCCTCACATATAAAACCTCCTTAAAGGGAAGTAAAATATAGGAGGAGGAGGTACAATAATGAGTGGAAGTATAACGGAGGGAGCAGTATAAAGGAGGGAGGAGTATAAATGAGGGGGAGGGGAGTATAAGGGAGAGCTTTTACTCTTTATTATACCTCCCCCTCATATATAAAAAACCTCCTTAAAGAGAAGTAATAATATAGGAGGGGGAGGTATAATAAAGAGTGGAAGTATAACGGAGAGAGTAGTATAAAAAAGGGATGAGTATAAATGAGGGGGGGGGGAGTATAAGGGAGAGCTTTTACACTCTTATTATACCTCCCCCTCACATATAAAAAACCTCCTTAAAGGGAAGTAATAATAGGAGGAGGAGGTATAATAAAGAGTGGAAGTATAACGGAGGGAGCAGTATAAAGGAGGGAGGAGTATAAATGAGGGGGGGAGAATAAGGGAGAGCTTTTAAACTCTTTATTATACCTCCCTCACATATAAAAAATCTCCTTAAAGGGAAGTATTAATACAGGAGAAGGAGGGATAATAAAGAGTGGAAGTATAACGGAGGGAGCAGTATAAAGGAGGGAGGTGTATAAATGAGGGGGGGGGGAGTATAAGGGAGCTTTTACACTCTGTTTACATTCAATAATAAAGGAGGAAGTTCAAGGATGGGGAAGTATAACTAGGTTATTTAAGTTTTCAAGTTTAAGGAGGTTTTTTCTGCTTTCTTTAAAATTGTTTTTTCCTTTCAAAAACTGTTTTTTTTTTTTCGAAAACTTTTTTTAAGCATCATGGAGAAAAATGGGATTTTTGCCTAAGGGAGGTCTCTCTCGTAAAATGGAACTATATAATTTCTCTCTAATAAAATGATAATTAATGTAAAAATGATTTTTTTTTACACCCAAATTCGTAAAACAAAGGAGTAATTGGTGATTTGGTGAAAATCGGACCAGCAACGGGTCCGGCCGTAGCAAGTTTTTAAAAATTTCAAACAGACATACGTATCTCCACCATTTTTTTTCGAAGTTGATAAGTTTCATTAGGAGAATAATTTTCCGTTTATTGCTCTCTCAAATTTTTCTGTGAACCTAACTGCACGGCGTTTGTCCAAGAATGCGGGAAGGTAGGAGGAAAAGCGGTTTCCTTCAGCTATCTTTGATGTATAAGCTTTGTTCCAACCGAAGGAAACTGGTTTGAAACTCGCATGCGCAGAAGAACGTCGTTCAATTCGTCCGTCAAATCTGAAGTCATCTTACGTCAAATATGACGTGCAAATCCTTCTGCTTATGTTCAGGAGTTTCAAACTGCTGTTGCAACGAAGCTATTTTTAAACAATTAGAGTTGTAGAGTGGAAAACCCACAGATCCATAATTGAAAATAAGATGCGGTACTGTTTTACATTCAAAATTCGTATTTGAAGGGCCTTTTCGTTGTAAACAAGCTGTCATGTCAAAATAACTTGACGTAACATAATATGTCGACCTAATCAATATCATCTTGTCAACTTTTCATCTTATAAAACGAAATTTCTTTATAAGTTTCACCGCCAGATAGATAAAGCCAGCGGAGGTGTTGGTTTGCTACTAAAGGGACAAACTGAAAGTCGCCGGTAGGGCTATATCTTCACTCTAGACCGAAATTTTTGGCCTAAAAAGTGGGAAAATCGGAAGAAAATTGGGGACTAGGAGTTTATCGAAAACAGACGGTAACAAAAGCAACGATCACTCATTTCCGGGTGGACGGTACATGTGAGTTAACGATAACGTTTGCTTTTTTCCTCCCCAAACGAGCTTTTCTTGCAAGAGGAAAAAAAATTAACCCCCATAACAAGCTCTCCTTCGGAGAGGAAAAAAAATTGACCCTCGTGTTATCAAACTAGTAATTCAGGCAAATCTCAAAGATGAATTTTTGAAAAAATGCGGGAACTAAAATACATGAATTTCGCGCATGCGCGTTGTTCTGGTATCGTAAAGTCACATGTACCTACTCAACTAATCGAGAACAAAAAGCGATTTCATTAGATGAATCAATTTAAAATTCGGGTTCAGTTTCGGATTAATTTTGAAATTAATCAAACATCCGGTATTTTCAGACGGTCGGATATATCTCGCCGCAGGGGCTAAGGAAACACGAGGACGAAAGGAAAGTTCTGGAAGTTGGCCGTGGCGAGGTGAAGCCTGGGACGTCCCTGTCCTGGGGCGCTGCCGGAATCCGGCTTCCTCTTCCTCCAAGCAGCTTCGCCGCCGATTCTTGCAAAATCATCTCCATCCATTACAGAATTGACGTGAGTTATCAATCCAAAAAATGACAGAAAAAAATTTTAATTTAGGTGATGATGTTTCTTTCTGGAGTTAAAAACCCTTGATTCTCAAATTACCCATAATAATCGGAAGTATTCCTTTAAAAAGGCATTTTCCTTTACTGGCTCTGCCTCAAGAACTCATCCACAGTCAACTTCACCAATTTCCAAAGCACATCACGCACAGATATCCAAATATTCGTAAGCTACTTTTTTTTTTTTTTTTTAAATCATTTAATTAACCAATAATGGAGGAACGAATAACCGTGATAATGGGTATCTTACGACGCGTTTCGGCTTAAAAAGCCTCGTCAGGTGAGCCATTCCCTTTTGGAGAACAGTGGCGGCGGTGAGCTTCAGGTATCCATTAAAGGTTCTCTGTATTCTTAAAATAGAGGCCACGGAAAAGAGATAGAAAGATGGTAGATGTACAAA
>JACGAQ010003526.1:0-27868 GCA_014119065.1 Orius insidiosus
GCATACATCAATGTATTAGTATATCGTAAGTTACTTTTTTATGCACCGGAAACCATTTATAATTTTTTGGCAGCATGTTGGCAGAAAAGTTGAACATGAACCCTGAAGATGCCGAGTGTTGGATTGTAAATTTGATCAGGTCGGCACGTCTTGACGCGAAATCGACTCGAAACTCGGCCATGTCATTATGGGAACGCAGCCGCTTTCGCCCTATCAGCAGCTTTTGGAAAAAGTCGACACTTTAAGTGTAAAAACCGAAGCCATTTTGTCTCTTATCGATAAGAAAGTTAAAGGAAAAGCATTGGATGTAAGTCTTCTAAAAATAATATCTTTTTAATTTATACTTTTATTTCAGCCTCGCTGGGGCGGACAAGAATATTAACTCAGAGCGTATCAAGTTTCAAGTGTCTAATCTTTTGTACTTTTGTCTCTTTTCTGTAATTTAAATTGTATTAAAAAGTTAATGAAAGGAAACTTTGTATTTCGTTGACTCAAAAGAATGACCACAAGATAAATCCAATTTTTTTTAATATATTATATTTTTTTAATTATATTATTAACATTTAAATAATTAATACATTTAACAATTATTACATATTCATAAAATAAAAACAACAAAAAAGATTTTTGACCTGTATTGAATACTGGATTTTTGAAATGATATTTGGAGACGTTAAATGGCCAAGGTCAAAAAGGACTGGACAGTGGAGGACCCAAGGTATTTAGCTTTTTAGAACATTAAAAAATAAGATGAAAAATGGTCCAAAAACGTCAAAAGAAGAGGCCTGAGGGCACCTAAACATTTTCCTCCATCAAGTTGTGACTTTTAGCTCCCTTGAAAGGTAAAGTTAAATGTTAAGACAGTAAAGCTTTCGGTTGATTTGTTTTAAAGTTGAATTCGGGAATTCAAATCCCGATGACGGGTTTGATAACAATTTTTTAGACATTGTTTCTTTTTAAATTATAAACTAAACAGATAGCGAGACAAAGCTGTTGTACTGAGTTATGTTCCTTTTGAGGATGTCGGCGCATGGGCCAAGAACACGTTCGAATCTCGCTCTGTCCAATTTGACACATTTTAATGGTCCTTTCGCAACAACAGTGGCAGCTCTTGGTCGATCCAAAAGAAGCAATCTCACCTAAAATCAAAAAATGACATTTGCTGTATTGAGACGAATGCTAATTTAAACTTCTACACTAAATTAAACTTCCTTTGAGAAGTTAAAAGGTGAAAATATAAAAGGAGAAAAACACGAAATAAGGTAAACTACAAACAGTGATCACAGTTTAATTTTTTCAATTGGCCATTATCTTAATTGACATCCTTCAGAAATTATAGAAGCGAATAAAAAACTCAACCTAAAACGACCTTTCCCCGTAGGAAGTTTTTGTATCGATCATGAAGAAGGAATTGGCTTGGGTCCAAGATCTGATAAAAAGGAGTCTAAAAAGAGGAGTGAAAAGATGGATGAGTTCCCCACATAAACCGACCTGTCTTATAAAACATCAAGGGGCCCTATTATTTTTGTTGAATCTTTTCACTCAATTTAAATGTTTTTAACGTTACTTTCGATCAGTGGAAAGACAGTTGATGAAAAATAAATTCATGAGACATCTAGTGAATAGAGGGGTCGGAAAGCGGAATTTCTAATGACCAACCCCCAGCCCTCATATCTCTTCAAGAGACTCTATTATTAATTTTGAACTGGGGTCTGATGACCTGAATATGAAAAACAAGAAAATTTCTACATTAAGAAAATAATTACCAAAATAGTCTGAGGGTCCTAATTTTCCGACTTCGACGGAAGTATCACCTTCTCCTCTGCATTGTAGGACTAAAGCAGTGCCTTCGACAATAATGTAAAAGTCGTCACCAGGTTCACCCTGTTTAACGATGGCCTCATTATCGGAGAAAGAGACAGTCTCGAGTGCATCAGCAACTGTCAATCTTTCCCATTTATCTAAGCTCTCTGAAACAAAAATAAGCTTAAATAATTAACTTGGGTACTAAAATTTACCAAGAATGGAGACTCTGGAAAGGAATCCCTCGTACATTTTTCGTTTTCTTATAGTTGATCCCATAAGTATTCTACGGTAAGAATCGCGGTCAATACCCCAGAGTTTGACGGCTGTTTTGGACTTGACGGTTGCCGCCCTTGGAGTACCGTAGATGAGTGCAAGCTCGCCGAAACTGGACCCTTCCCCGATTGTAACTACAAGCTCATTATTGACGTAGACCTCGACTTCTCCAAGGTCGATAACGTAAAAATTGTCTCCTTCATCACCCTGCTGTATGATGGTCTCTCCAGGTAAAAAGTTGACAGGGAACATAGCGTCGAATATATCGGAGCGTTCGTTTTCATCGAGATGAGAGAAGAGGACGTTTTTCGCGATGGCTTTTGAAAGGGCAGCCATCGTTTTGTAATCTTTAGGAACAACCTAACAAAAAATAAAATATGCTTTTTTTTATAGATCGGGATTGGAAATTTTTTTAGCTTAAGAGAAGAGGTAACACTGTAAGTGTCTCCTGAGGGTTCATCCTTTGAGACTCTTTTGGCTGTGCGTAGAAGTGAAAGAGAACAGTGCCCTTATGAGAAAGGGTCCTCGCCCGATCAAGACTGGGGGAAGTGTCTAGTCAAGGTGCGCTGAGAGTTTGTGAAGTGCCAAAAGAGGAAGAACCTTAAGAAGACACGTATAGTGATACCTTTTCACTTTAAACTAAAAAAATATTCCATCTCCAACATAATATACATCAAGTCTTTACCTTCTTAACATAACTTGTAGCATCTTCTTCAGTCACCGGTTCTGCAGAGATTCCCCCTCGCCTGATAGCCGGCCTTTGAACTGTGTTGGGCAACGGAGAAAGATCTTCCGTATCTTCGACCGAACTGCTCACTTGTTGCTTGGCATCTTGAGCAGCCTGCTCCTAAAAACAAGCGAAAACATGATTTAACATCAAAGGATAATTCAATAAAGACAAGAAACAAAAGGGAGCGAAGGCTGTGCAATTGTTCAATTAGGGATAAAATCACACCCTTTGATAGGACGTTTCCTGAGTTTTTGGCTTCACCTTTGTTGACTTGAAGGTTATATAAACTTTAAGCCCCTGACAAAAGAATCAATGATTCGACATAATATTCATAAGGGTTGGAGAGTAAATAAAAAGAGTGATTTGACACATTCCACCATCAAAGTGTACAGTCATCCGTAATGGCCACACCGAATCTAATCTCAACTTTTTTGATTCTGGGACAATTCAATTTCAAAAGTTCAGTAAAAGCCCTTCGTACAACCTAACTTCTAGCTCAACTAGAGGGTCTAAAACTACGCGAAAGTAACCCAGTAAATTATGTATGGATCAGTGAATATCCAATCATGCGGCCAAGAAATGTAAAAAAAAGAAATTTCTAATTGAAAAGGAAAAATGTGTTATGATTTATTGTTTAGTTTTTTTTTTTTTGTATGCAGAGCAGGCGTCATTTGAATTCACAATGCACAATATGTCTTCTTTAAGGACGTTCAATATTGGTTCCAGAGAGTTACAGCAAAATCTAGTTTTAGGTACTTCAGGAACAGGAGTTTTGACCTTTTTAGGCTTCGTTTCGGCTTTTTAGGTCTCTTTTTACAAATCTCTCTCATCATTTCTTCATAATCGATGTTAAAAGAGAATCCATCTCCTTTTTCGGTGACCGGTGATGACTTGAAAGTGATGTTCGGAGACGAAATTTCGGGAGGGTTTCTCAGAACAGGGGGACTCCTTATAGGCTTCTGCTCGATTTCATCTCCAGTCGGAGGAATCTCCCAAAAACGAGTAACGCAGGTAAAATTTTGAATTCGGGAACAGTTACGAATTTTTTTCAAACGCTTTCTCCACGTTGATTAGGTTTTTCGTCCAGATATAATGAAATCTGGTCCAAAACTTCTCCGAGATTTCTACCCGAAAAAGTGAGCAATTCCGAACACTTACATTTGTCTTCCAATGACGTCCTATTTTTCATTGTTATACCTTGTACCGCCTCGTCCAATAAACAAAAGAGTAGTGTAGACAAAAATAATTTCCAAATCATGGCCATGTATGTTGAAACTTTTTGCTTGAAAGCAAACACATGATTGAGATAAAATGCTTCATTATTGGATTTCCTTTGCCAATATCCCGAGATTTTTCTAAATCTCTTTTTTCATTGAACTTTCGATTTTCCGTAGGTACGCTTGTTTCTCTATATGGGTGAATGGGTCGAGTGGATAAAAGACGAGAGCGTTGAACCATGCTTCTCACACGTTTATGCATGGGGAGGCTCATCCGATTTCCTTCTGGGTGATCCAGAATTTCAACCCAGGGAGCCTATAAGCGAAATAAGAAAAATATTGTTCCCCATAAGAATAAATTGAAAGTCGAAAGTCATAATAAAGCACAAAACACTCAAAGTCAGATTCGCAAAATCGTGAATTCAGGTCAGCAATGCGGGTTCTGTTAAGGGAAGCCTTTTTAAAGATTGATAACTGAGGGAGCATTTAGATGATTAGCTCGTGTTTCAGACGGAAACCATTTACATTATTAATTTTACTTTTATGTTCAGATCTATGAAGTGTGTGGTGCATGGAGATTTCTACTGGGATATGACCCGATGCTGAGAAACCGGTTCTATTGACAACGGAAAACGTTTATCATCATAAAGAATATAACATTTTAAATAATTCATAAAAAAAGAGATTTCTTCCTAACTCGTGTTTTGTGATTTTTTATATTGAACAAAAGGTTGCTGAGCTTCACTACTTAACCCGGTTTGAGGGCTCGACTTAACAAGTACAGAAGAGTTCATTAACCACCCAAGAGCAATTACGTCCGGAAAAAAACCGAACCCTTCCCAAGAATAAAAAGAGTTTCTATTTGATGTGATTTTGAATTAATAAGGCGATGGGAGAAAAGGAAAACTTACATGTTTGTTCACGGAAAACGTAAACTTTTAAGCCTTCATCAAACATTGAAGACGTGCTCAAGAGAGAAAACGAAAGAAAAACCGACCAAAAAAACTAACCCATAAAAAAGCTATTTCAGCCGATAAAACTTGATATATTGATCGAAGATTGGAAACTTGGTTAGATTCTAAATTAAGTTACCAGGAAGCTGGGAAGCAATTAAAACGGTTGTTAAACAGGAGATAGATCTAATAAAAGACGGTTAGGCTCTGAACAGGGTTTTAAACGAAGCACCAATTACCATCTCATTGAATATAACAGGTTGTCAGGGAGATGATACAAGTGGAAAGCGCTGGTGGTTTACTTCATTAATAGGATCAAATACCAAGTTTTTAATCCAAAATTAGAGTACTTCACTAAAAATACCGTTTTTACCTTCATTATTTGACGACGGGTTAGCGGAAAGACTGATAAGTCAGCAATATTTGATAAATGGCAAAATGGGTTGCGGATTTGATATCCAACGATCAAGATGAATGAGTACCGAGAGGCTTAGCGATTGAATTACCCAGAGACCAAACTGATATTTGAAAATGATAAGTTATGTTTTGTTATAAAGAAGATTTTTTCGCGATCGATAGCTCAATTATTCACTTTCAAGTTACCATGGACGCAGAACTGTCGTTCTCAGAACGCCCTCAAATTCAGCTCCCATCATTATTGGTGATCTACTTATTGGATGGGAAAAAACATGAGAAAATGGTTGCACAACCTGTCATCGACAGGAAAATAAATGCAACGAAATTATTTTTCAAACTATGAGTTCAGTTTATCAGAAAGTTCGTAGGCGGTTTTATTTACGTTCTTTTTGGAATGTCACCAAAAAAAGGCAGAACGAAGGCACACGCTCATGTATTTTTCATAAAAATGTCATAACTTCATAAGTTATTTTCTCGTTCTTTGAAAAGGAAGTGGAAGAAAAAAAAATTGAGCGTGGGGCGACTAAAATTTGATGATTTTATGAATTCTATAAATGAGGATGAAGAAATCTTTAAAAATAAACGGACGAATTTAAATTCTTCGAGAAGGGAAAACGGAATTTCTCCTCTCATTTTCCAAGCCTCTTTATTTTTTCCGGTCTCGTATAATATTGCGTTCCAGTGTGAAGTTCCAAGGCAAGAAAGACACCAAACCCACTTTACCCCAATTCAATCGTCTTCGTTTATTTCGATGGGAATCGAAGAAATGTGAGAAAAGGTCAAAAAAAGCAATTCAATATGTATAAATCAGAAAGAGTTTTCACGTATAATCCACAATGGAGGAAAAAGTCCAAAATCTGACAGTTATAAAATATTATTTTTAAAAAGATGTTGGAATGATTGATAGCTTATCGTCAATTAAGAAAAAAATCGCGGATACAACAAACAAATTACGTATTACGCAATCATTAATTGAAATCCAATAGATTTTCTTCATTTAAAAAAAACAGTAGGCCATTTAGGTCTGAGAAAAAACTGTGTAAGCCATAGAAATAAAAATAGCTTAGCATAGATCGATTCGAGAAATCCGTTTTAAATTTTTTAATATTCCACGCAATTGTTTCAACACTTGGTTCGCAAGGAACATCTCGGCGGTTAAATTAATGAATTCTTAAAAGCAATGAAGTTTTAAAGACCCAGAAGTCTTGAAATTATAAAGTCTTTATTCATAAGGAAGGGAAATGGTCTTCTTTTTCTTCTCTTTTTTGTTTCACTTCACAAAAAAGAATCGGAGCAAAATGGAGGGAGTAAAAAACAGTCCAATAGGATCGAGGGAAAAAAAGAAATAAGTAATTGAAACAAAAGGTATGAGGATGAAAATCCTCTTTTACTTTAAGTATTCAATACTACTTGGTTCTAAAAAAGATTTAAGCTCCAACTTATAAAGAAACTTGGAAATAAGTCAGTTTAAACAACAAAAATTAAACGGCGTCCCGAAACCCCAAAATCAAACTTTTAAGTTGAAACTTGATATCTGAGCATTTGGCTTCGATTCTTTTTCTCCAAAACATATTTTCCTGAAAGCACTGTAACTGAAGACGAATTAAAAATTTATAAGTGAAACGGTGGATAAAACAGAAGAGAGAAAAAAAAGATGTCATTTTTCTCTCCTTTCCTGTTTTCTTTATGTCCCCAGCCTCCTCAAAAGGCGAGACCATTTTGAGTCGACAAAACAGCATAAAAAAATACATTCCGGTTTTGTACGTGTTCGATTTGAACAAGATAGATTATCTATTTTGCAGTGAAAATAGATCGGACGTACTTCTCACGATTAGACGTACTGGAATTTCTATTCAGGATAATTAGAGCCCCACAAATGAAAAAGTGGTACAGGGCTAAAAACGGACGTCGCGCCGTGACGCAACGACTTCTCTTGAGCGATTGACAAGTCGCAAGGCCGTCAGAGAACATTATCAATTTTAAATAATATCGTTTTAAAACTTCATGACATTTATAAAACTATGAACTTTAGGTCTTTCCAAGGGTTATCGCACTAATACAAAAAGGCAACTATTGAACCAACCTTCTTAGTTACCGCCCAGGGTCTAAACGATTCGCAAAAAGGAATTGCTTGTCGGGTTTTTAAGAGGAAGCTTTTACGAAACTGCTCCAAATTGTAATAAAACGTATTATTTAAATGCGACAGGAATTACGGAGTTGAAGATGATTTATTAACCTTTTGTATGGAATAATCAAAACGTGAGCTGTATGATTGATGGTATTCGAGTCCGGTTTTTTTTTGTGCCCCGGAAAAAGTTTCCATGTAATCGGTGGCCGGTCGTAAAAACATTAGAGGAGCCTCAATTTAAAGGGCAAAAGTTGTCAACAGTTTTGCGAACAGAATCAATATCCAGATGTGTGTTTAGGATGGTAATTTAGACCCTTTTCGCAGACATGGGTAAACCAAGGAATGAAGGATATTACAGCGAAAACAAACAGTGCAATTAAAAACGTTTTCAAAAAACATAAAAAAGTAGCTAAATAAAATCAATCACGCAAACTAATCTGGGTTGCTAATTAAACCGACAAATAACCAGTTTTAAGACCCTTTTCTATATAATAGTGGCAAATTAGTCTGATTTGTTTCCTATTTTATGCGAAGTAATACGATAACAAGTAACTTGATGTTTTTTAATTACCCTTCCCACAAGACTACCAGCATGTGCGATAACATGGAAGTAAATGTAGCCAAATCTAAAGTAAAACGGCATAAAAACTTAAGTAACAAGTACAAAAGAATAATACAAAAATCCTAAACTGGATTTGTTGACGAAAGATTGTTTTTGAGGCAGCAAGTGAGAAAAGGCGCTGCCGAAAATATTTTTTGTATCAAGAGCATGCATTTATTGAGGAAGACCACTTTGTACAGAAGCTTAAGAACTTGAGAGGGCTTACTAACTGAAGAGGCAGAATGTCCAGATTTCAAAGGGTCATATAAAGTCCAAAAGGAGTACTGAAACGAGGCTAATGTTCTCGTTCCTCAAGGATACGGACACTCGTAAGTTGAATACAAAGATTCCTTTTAACAAGCCGATGTGAAAATTTTTTTACCGAGGTATTTTATTAAAAAAGGAAGTCAAGATAAAATAATTGAAATAAATGTGCAGAAATAGATGAACCGGGTTGGATTAGAGTTGCTGAATGAGGATCTATATTTAATATTCCTTGGATGTGATTCAGAAATAAAAAAGGAATTTCTTTTTTCAAGAAAAACAACATTCCGAGGAAAAATTAGGGAATTAAAGCGAAAAATATTCCTTTTGAAAAAAGCAAATTGGTTTAAAACATAATCTTATACTTTTTTAATATATTATGACAAGGGACGGTTTTTGAGGTAAGATACAGAGTTGGAAGTCTACAAATCTTAAAGAGTAGTCAATATTTGGAAGGAGTAAACAAAAAACATGTTTTCAAAGTGAATAACATGTTTTTGAACGCACAAAATTAGATTAATATCGTAAATTTACGTTAATGAAAAATTAATTTACCTCTAAATTCGGCATTTTTCTTAATATTATTTATCCAAAAAATTTTCAAATCCTTTAAATTACACTTTGTAATCACAAAATTAAAAATGTTATCACTTAATTGTTTTTAAGGAAAACTTCGAAGGCTCTTTAATGTTTGAAGGGAGACAAAGTTTGTGCCATGGGAAGAGAGAGGACTGCCGACTGAGGGAAACTGGGTTGAAAACCAGGCGCCCCCTCCGCCAATAAATCGAGCCCCACCACCAACCAAAAACGCTCCTCATACCACCCCCTATTTCATATAGAGAATATTTTTTTTATTTTTTCAAAGAAATAAAAAGCAGCAGGTTTGTAACGTGAGATGGGGAAAAAAAAGGTAGTTATTGGTGCTTAATAGCCAATAAATAGGAGTCCTAGGACGAGAAAACTGACGTTTTTTCAACTATCTACGTATATGATGATTGAATGAATTTTTATGAAGAGTGGAAAATGTTAGTGCTATCTAAGTCTAAAAATATAGCGCAATTGAAGATAGAGAATGAAGTACACACACATTGCACACTAAAATTCTTGATTCGGCACACTATTTTCACATATTTAGGATTAAAAATTATGTTTTGCGCAGTTTTAGCGGCACCCGAGATGGATAAAAGTCTTTCAGACCCCGCAGTTTTCTTCAGTTTCTCAGCTTTTAGGCACAAGGAGGAACAAAATTGATAGCTAATTTTTGATAAGTTTGCAAATTGAATTTTGGTAAAGGTAAACAGGGCCTATTACTTTAGTGGAAGAGGTCCATGTACGAAAATTTGTTAAAATATTCCCAAGGGAGCCTAAACGAGGTTCGATGGCTACGGTAAATTTTCATTACGTATACGGAAACTTATTTCTCCACATTCTAACGTAGAAAAGCCATAAAAAATTTCTTTCTGAAGAAATACAACGGTTACTTTTGGTGTTTTCCTGAAAGTTGAGAACATAAAAATTAATACTCTTTGAGGGGTTTTCCAGATTTCATAGTCCATTATTTGAAATATTTGAATAGGTATTGAGCCATTTTGTCAACCATAATGAAACTAAAGGATAATTTCGAACCCACTTTAAAATTACAGCTTTCTGCGAGGATTTCTCACGAGTTTATTTTTAATTTTTAACTTGATTTTAAAGCCTTCTATAAAAATGTCTGCAGATAGCATAGACGGAAAGTTACTCAAAAGAAGACTTTTTTAAAAAATATTTTAAGTATCAAGGTAAAAAAAATAGAAGTCTTCACCCAGCCAGGCCACATGAAACGCCCAAATTTCTCCCTACTTTTTCAACAAACTCTATTAATAAGGAGTATTTGGTGAGGATCGGACCAATAGTACGGCCTGGATAACGAAAATTTGAAACAGAGATCTCCGCCATTTTTTAAATTTCAAAAAAGCACTACAGAAGGAACATTCTGTTCAATCAGGTGATCGGATGAAAATTGCGGCCTTGAATTGTGTCTGGAAGTCTGTATCTCAAAATTCTGTTAATTGAGAGTATACAATAACTTTTCTTTGAAATTTAATGTCCAACTTGATTTTTAAGCCTTTTTTAAATATCTAACTTGGTTTTCCTTTTCTTCTAAAAAAAGGCTTAAAAATCAAGTTAGACTTTAAATCTCAAAATTCTTTTAATAGAGGGTAATACAATAACTTTCGTTGAGATTCTAATGTCTAACTTGATTTTAAAGCCCGTTAATATTTAACTAAATTTGGAAGACTTTTTCAAAAATATCGGCTCGAAGGTTTGCAATTTTGTAGGAGCTAACGCGTATATTTTGATAAATCAAAATAGAAAATTTAGAAAAAGAAAATTTTAAAAAATCCCTCAAAGATGGCACCACCGACTCACCTTCGAGTTACGATTCCCCACTATTTTTATGTTCCCCTCAAACGCGCGCGGCGTCCAATGTTATTACTTAACTGATCTAATTAGGTTTTTCTTTTGTTTGCAGCTGTTTAGTACGAGACTCGGCCAGGAGCTAAACGGAAATGAGTTATTGTCGGTAATGGCGTCCTCCGAAGTCCACGAGAAAACCGATGCGACCAACGAAACGACCAAGAAAACCCGCGAGGAAACGCCTCCAACTAAAAAACCTCCAGGTAAACACCATTTCCTCGACAAAAAAATAAAATAAAAATTAATTCCATAATTTTTAACCTTCCCTCCTTATCTCTGTCTACGTGTGTTTTCCTATCAATATTTTGCAAATTAATTTTTAAACAGATATGCAATAAAACACTATCACTAATAAAATAAAATTGGCATTAAACCAATTCTAAACACACGTGGTTTCAAGGTAGCTACATTTTAAACAGAAATTTCATACTTCAACGCATAACATAGTTACCAAACTGGCGGAAATCTTTATTTACTTTATTTAGGCAAAAATACATAACATTAAAAAAAATTCAAGAGCAATAATGTTTTATTTATCTTTGGACTAAAGCATCCGGTAATTTGCGGTGGGTACAATTTTGCTAAAAGTGCTTAATTAAAAAATTTGCGATTTTTGTGTAACTTCTATATTATCCCGGAAGGGCGTTACTGCTAAGTTTAAAGCTTCGAACAATGGTTTTAAGTTGCGTAATTAGTTGAGAAAACTCTCAAGCTTAAGTCCTTGATATTCATGTAAAAATATTTTTTTTTCTTCTTTTTCTTTCACGTTCATGTCATGGCTTAAAAATAAATTTTTATGTCTTGACTTTTATGCAATGTCTCTCGGCCAAGGTCGTCCTAGAGTGGGACTTAAAACGAGTCTAGGGCGGCCATTTTTCAACAGGAAAATTATTAAATTTGAAATATTTAATATTGATAAGGGCCTGACTCATCCTTTGATTTTTTTAAGTAGGTATATCTCACGTCATTGTCCTACTTATCACAATAAAACACCATTTTTTGTAAACTTCATTTACTAGGTAGATGAATATGAAAGATTTTTACCCTATAATCTCATTTTTGTCTACGATTTTGGCCCTAACCTCTCATTTTTAACCCTTTTTGTGAGACAGTATGGTGAAATTTTAAACTCTAATTTTTTTTAATGCGATGTCGAAGAAAATAATTTTTTGCGTAAAATTTAAAGCGAATTTCTTTCTCGTAGGTAAAAATCAAATTTGCAATAACTGAGTTTTCCGTTTAAACCATAATCTAATCGTAAAAAATTATAGTCGTCATCCTTTTTCATTCTCGTTTTCTGCTCCCGTTCGCATATTATTGCGATTACAAATTCAAACTCCTTTATGGCCTCTTTAAAATAAAAATTGATGACATAGAAAAAGGCTATTTTAGGGCATGAGGCTCGCCATTATTCGTTTCATTTATTAAAACTTTTAGAAACTTTTTTAAAATCATTGAGCATTTGGAAAAAAATTATTTTTCTTCCTTAAGAGGTGACCTTGATGACCACAAAACGACCAGCGCGAATAAAAATAATAAGCCCCTTCCCAATCAAAATGAAATATAAAAAAATGGGATTTTCTTTTTTCTAATAACTTTTATTTTTAAGTGGAAAAGATAGGGTTTTTATCAATCCTTGAAAAATCACACGGAATGGGATCCTTATAAGATAAGCCCCACGACCGAGATGTAAACAAAAAAACTGACGTTATCATGACCGAAGGCATTAAAAAAAGAAGAAAATTTAAACCACTTCTCATATTTTATGCCCATCTGTCTTTCGTGACTTAAATAGTACATTTAGGGTGAAAAATTCTAGACAGAATGTTTTGCACAAAAGATATTAAATATTAACCTCATCTCGAGAATAAAGAAACAGGTTAAGGCCTGCCATTTTGTTGTAAAAATAAATACTAAATAAATAAATTCTTGAATGCCCTTCAAGAGGGTAAATCATTAATTTATAAACGTCATTGAATCGTCAAAAACGTTAAGTACTTGAACGATGTAATTTTCATGATTTTTGAAAAGGGTCGAAAATAACATATTTTTTCGAATAAAAGGTTTGAGAATTAACTTTTCATTCATTTTTGTCAATAGAGCTATTTAACTTTCACTTTCCCTATAAAATCTATATTTAAAAAACAAGGACAAATAATGTGGTATACATTTTTTTCAGATATTTTATGCCACTGTCCTCAAAAATGCCATCTGAGAGTCGCAGAAGACATCAGACTTGGTTTATACAAGGAATTTTCTCAGCTTGGAGACCACTACAGGCAAAATCAGTATCTTCAGTCGTATATTGAGATGCGATCTGTATATAAAAGACTTTGGTGCCAAGAAGAAAGAGTCGGTGGTCGACTTCAAAGGAGGGTTTCGTGTAAATACAGGATACCACTTGATGTACCTTCGCCTCTTTTTGAAACCGTCCAGTCCCACCCGAAACTCCATACAAGTAAGAGTTTGTATTTTTGGATTAAAGTAATTCTTTTTTATAGATTCTAAAGGGAAAGCGACTTATGTGGTTGGGATAAAAGAAGGCGTTAAAACGATCGAAGTCTGTCAAAAAGCGTTTATGAACGTGTACGGGATAACGGAAAAGCGTATAAGACTTCAAAGAGAGAAGCTAATCGCTAAACTCCGAAGTGACACGTTAGATCTCAAAAATTTGGAAGAAACCGCTCAGCCGAAACCACCGCCTATTCAACAGCAGCATTTAAGCGAGGAGCAGTATATCGTCGAGAGTTTCTTCCGAAACCAACTCTGGAGGCCCGAATACATCGGGATGTCCAACGAAAAACTTCAGTACCTCGACATCTACCATAATGACGTCAAGGTGTAATCTACATTCCAAAAATACTTTAATTGGACCAAAGAATGTACTTGCATACAGGGTACTAATACCATTAGTTTAATAAATAATTTATATTGTTGCTCTACCATTGTGATTTTTTGGGTAATAAAAGGGTTATTTTGAATATGTGGGTTTGGTGATTCCAAAATGTTTATTTTTTAAATTAATACTTCCTTATAAAGGTTGTGCATTGTGCAATTTTGTATTTTATAAAAAAAAGTGTTGCTAAATAATATAATGTTTATAGTTTTCTTCGATTTTATTAGAATCTACCCAAAGATTTTGGTTAAATAAAAAATTGAAAAAGCTACTCTGCAATACTCACTAGCTGTCTAGGGGTCTACTGAACTACTCAAAAACTAAATTAGAAAGCAGGACTTTGGTCATGCAGTAAAATTGCTAAGCTGTGAATTCTAAAGTTAACTGGACTGCTTAAGCAATCAGAAAGGAACGTTTCAATGGAAGTGATCTTTCAGGACCACAGGTATCAATACCTTCTCTGGCAAATGGTACGGGGCATAGCAGCGACAAGCAGAAAATCTCTCGCGGCCAGAATTTTAAGACAACAGCAAAATCCTAAATGTGTATTCTAATTTATAGCAACGGTGGCTACTGTGTGCTCCACGATTTACAGGGTCAAAAGGGAAATATGTAGATGTAAATTTCAAAGCAGCGAGTTCCATGAAAAGGACTGGAACAATTCAAGTTGAGTTCTTTATCATGAAGGCAGAGTAGGTAACAAGGAAATCAAATTGGAAAAAGTCGAAATAAAAAAATCATCCTAGTCATATAGGAGAATCCAGTCAAAAATGTCAAATAGAAAAAACGGTGACCCCCATTTTTAGCACAAGAAAACCTAAGGTCATTTCAAATTTGAAAACATGCGAAATGTAAGACATAAAATCTCACCTTTTCCAATTTCTGGAAGTATTCTCTCAAAAAGGTGATCGGATTTTCCGGCCTGGAAACGCAAAGCTGAACGATGCAATCTTTGAGGACTTGTTGAATGGAATGCCTCTGTACGTATTCCTCGCACTCCCTTAGCCTCTGCTCCTCCTCAGAATTGCCCGCCATACTCGCGAAAATTCCGTTCAAAATGTATTCAATGGTTAAACGAATATTGGACGCAAAATTAATAACACAGAGAACGAAAACGCACTGAAACAACTATAGCTCTACCCTAAAATCTAAACGTATAATCTTAAAACGTAATACAATTTAAAACTATGTTAATAATTAAAATTATTTAAATTTATTTAAAATTCAATAAAGAAGCAATCTAGAATAATAATAAACACGAAAAATGTACTAATCAAGCCTCAAGGGTCATGAAAGATGGGTCAACTCAAGTCAAGCTGATGAAAAGGATATCGTTTATGACAATCGATTTAAAGTATCGACTTACAAACCTTTCCTGCAAAAAGGAATTTTAAAAACTTAATAAAAATTATAAATGTTTACTTTAATTCCATTTATATTCAACTAGATATAATTTCAATAATCATAATTAAAAAATTTACCTAAAAACAATATTTCTGGCAGCAAAAAGCATCGATCAACAAACTCGATTATCGTACAACAGAAGTTATGTTTAAATGTCGACGTGACCAGACATGTTAGAAACAAAATTTACCCGCCATTTTCTTTAAGTCAATGAAGACAAGGTAATAAATCACTTGCTTTAATTACTTTATAAACATTTAATTTATTCAGAATGTTCGTTTGTTGAGTTCCATTCAGGTTTTGCCATGGTTAGAGCTTCTTCATAACTTGGAAGATCGTTCATCCGAGTAGGGCGTGGCGTTGTGATTCTTTCTTCAGGTTGTCTTCTCATCATTCCGATTTTCAATCTAATGGCGTACACCAAAAAAATACCGAGAACTGCAACACAAAATACGATCAACACTAATAAAGGACTTGCGCTTCTTCTAGTCTTTAAACACTTTTCAACATTTATATCGCAAATAGGATCTTTCGATTTATTCCACAGTCTTTTAACAGTTTCGCAGTCGCAAGGGAATGGATTTTGACCAAAATGTCCGACGCCTTCCACTTTTATTTTTTCAAGATCGTTCAAAACGTTATATCTCAAATCAAAATATTCTGCATCAACTTTAACCTCTTGCAGCAAATTATGCCTTAAATCGACTCTTTTTACATTTTCAATTGTTATACTTTCTAAATTATTATACGACAAATTGACAAAATCTACTTTATAAAAATTAGTTTTCCTCACACGACAAAAACTGCAGTCTATTACACATACATTACAGAGAACTTGTAAATCTTCAACTGGATTTTTGGAAACATCTAAATATTCCAAAATTCCTTTTATTTTAATCTCATTTAACAAATTGCTCGACAGTTTTACCACTTTTAGGGTTCTTTTTAAATTAATAGAGCGCAGAAGGTTCCATGATGCGTCCAATATTTCAATATCATCATTCAATATAAGTTCTGTCAAAGAATTCTTTGATACGTCAATATTAAGGAGGCCTTGGTTTAGTTCAATTTTTGATATTTTGTTATTGGACGCTTTCAGTATTTTTAAAGAAGGAGGAGTTGTCAATGTAACTAAAGGGTTATTTGAGATATACAACGTGTGTAAATTTGGCATAAATGGAACAGTTTTCAGACGAGCATTATTGATGGATAAGAAAGTTAAAAAATTGTCTGAGATTATTTTGATGGGATTGTTGTCAGCGAATAGTTCTTCCAGATTGGGCACATGTTGAAAGAATGCGTTGTTCAAGAAGTTGAATGCGCAGTTCGATATGTCCAGCTGGACTAAATTGTTTGCTTCTAGGCGAGTAAATTTCCAAATTGGATTATGCGAGATGTTCATATGTGTTACTGTCTCCGATGAGAAATTGACAACTTTGAGTCGATTAAAAGATAAATCGATGATCTCGACATTCAATGTGTCAGAGAGTGTCGATATTTCATTATTGCTCAACACCACTTCAGTAACCTTTAAAAACAATTAAAATTAACCAAACATTCTTCTAAATACTCACACTCAATTCAATCTTCGGCACTTCCTTAAGTCCAATATTTTGGCAATTCACATAAAAATTTCTGTTCATACACGCATGTCTTAATCCTTGAGCGACTCCGAGGAAAAAAAGAATAAATATCATGATGCATTACATTAATGTTTATAACAGAAATAAAAATTAAAAAACCTCCCGGCACTTAAAGATAAAAAAAAAGATAACACAATGTCCACAAGGTAAATGTGTCAAAAAGGATATTCGTAGATAAGCTATGAAAGATTATGTTGTCATAAAACTACAAGTTTATTGAAATATAAAAAAAAATACATATAAAAAATAGGAAGAATAAATTTTATGTCAGCTCTCCACAGTTAGTGATGGTGACGGTATCGGTTGGTTTTCCAGATTTAGTTCCAACAGCCTAAAAATAAAAAAATAAAGTTCACCCAGGGACTAGAAAAGTTCAAAAATTCCAAACCTCAATAAGTTTTAAAATTTCCATCCCACGTATGACTTGTCCGAAAACGACATGTTTGCCGTTGAGCCAACTTGCTGGTCCGAAACACAGAAAAAACTGAGAACCGTTGGTGTTTTTACCAGAATTCGCCATAGACAAAACACCAGCTTGGTTGTGCGTCAAAGTAAAATTTTCATCTTCAAACTTAGCACCGTAAATCGATTTACCGCCAGTGCCATTATGTTTAGTAAAATCTCCTCCCTGAGCCATCTATAAATAAAAAAAATAAAAATGTACTTAATAATAAACAAAACGCACAAATTCAGGTATGATTCGGTGAAATAGAGAATTCTGGTAGCCAAAGCCTTTTTCATGAGTGCATAACGCTCGGAAGTTTTCAGCGGTCTTTGGCGCGACATCTTTTCTTAACAGTATAATTATGCGTCCCACACGTTTAGAACCAATCGATATTTCAAAAAATACTTCAGGGTTTTTCTTCTTTTGTTTTTCTTCAACCTAAAAAAGTAATTATAATAGAAATAATAAAGTGAAGAAAGTTACATCTTCTTTAGGAGTTTTTTCAGATCCTTCTAAGGTTTCGCCAGCGTGTTCTTGAAGCCAGCTGTCTTCAGACCACAGGACGTGAAGAACCTTCTTTTATTTTTTGAGGTTTCGCCAAATTTACACGTATCGTTCTTCCAAAAAGTTCTGAGTCATTCTAAAACTTAGGTAAATATTATAAATTAATTAATATAATTTTGTACCATGTTGTCAATCGCTGCAGCAGCATCTTCGGCGAATTCAAACTCTATGAAGGCAAATCCACGATGCTTCTCTGTTTGATAGTCCAAGGGAACTTGGATATCGAATATCTCTCCAAACGACAAAAAAGCAGACTTTAACACCTTTTCATCTACTTCTTCAGCCAAACCACCTTAAAGACATAAAATTATTGACAGTGCACTTAATTACGTCATAATCTTTCAACTCACCGACGTAAACAGTACGTTTGGATGAATTGTTCGACATTTTGCACTTAATTAGCACCAAATTATACAAAAATTTTAAGCAGTTATCTTCATAATGCGTATATTTTCAGATATCAAGCATCACAGATTAGAACTTCGTCTTCAACAGAAAAGAAACGCTGAAAACAATATAATTACAACAGAGGTTTACTTGGGAGAAGGTCATTGAGCCGGCTACGCTACGAGTATACCAACCTGATTCTAAACACCAAAAGTCGACGTCATTTTATTTCAAAACGTCGTTGAAGGTTTATTTTGTAAAAAATTGATAGTATTCAGTATTTATTAGAAATTGGTGAAATAATATATCGGATTTTTTACTTTTTAGATTACGTTCTGTAAAGATTGAAAACTGAACCCAAATTTTTTTGAATTCTCCCCTTGGTGTCACTTTCTGTCTATGTTTAAAATAATAGTTTTTAATTTAGGCTGTAGCTTTTGAAAAAACTTTCGAAAATTCAAGCTTCATGTTCTATACGCAAGAAATGGGAGGGGGTTGAGTTATTCTACATCTTAAGAAGAATTTTGCAAAAGGGAATTCGTAAATAAAATAAGGAAAAAATAAAAATTGAGGTCTGGGGAGAAAATCAGACGGGAGTGGGAAAAGACCGAAATAGCTATTTCGGGACCGAGGAGGAAATAGGATGCCCCAGTCCAACCGTCCGGTTCAAATGTTCCCCAGGCGGAAAAATACGCGAGTTTTACGTTGAACGTCTGGAAAACCCGATAAATAAAAGTTCCACCATACCCCGACCCAAAAGATGAGACATGGGAAGCAAAAGGATCAACCCAAACATACACAAAATCCGTGAAATCGAATTAGAGAAGGTAAAATAATAAACGATCAATTGAACAATACGGCAATCTTTCGCATTCCGGTATTTGTGCATGTTTTTATTTGTTTTATTTAAAGGAATTGCAGACATTGCCAGATTCTTTAGTGTTGGCGACGTCCAAGATTTTGACCTCAGGGCCCTGACAAATGATATCTCGAAAAAACGTTGGTCCGTGTCAGACCGTGACTTTTAAATCGTTGAATCAGTTGCTCCCTATTATTTCCATGTTGCTAACAGTCTTTATTTAAGCTATCACTCAGTTTTCTTCGAAATGTCTTGTATTCTTTTAAAGAAGTTTAAAGCAGCCGCACATTAGTAGAATAAGCTTCATGATCTTTCTTGTACTGTTCATTAAATTAAAACTGCTTTCTTTGCCAAAGGAGCTTAATACCAAGAAAAACGCCTTTTATGCAAGCTTTAACCTGTCTACCGACCAGTCTCTTAGCTTTGTTAGGTTAGTAGGTTTGTCCATCCTCGTTAAGGAAAAGTTTTTCCTCGGTTGAAAGAAAAATCAATAAGATATCTCGGACTATTTTATTACCTGGGGCTTATTAATGAAATTCCGGGAACACATGGACCCTCAGCATCGGAGCTGAACACGGCTATACACTACTCACCGGTCCCCCTTTGAGGCCCCAGGATTTCTTCTGATTTGTGAACTTTCTTCCATCAAAAGAATTCCGTCATTTCATCGAGGAAGAAACAGCGTCCTCCTGAGCCCTTTACAACAAGATTTTATCTTGTTTGGCTTGGTGGGCCTGTTTAGACGTTGCCTTATTTTTTCTTATTCTTTTTTTTCTTGTCTGTCTGACCTCACTAGTTTAATTAATAGTCTTCTTTTTCTGCTGCTCGGCCCTTTCTTTTCTACAGAAAATACTTTAGAATACCTTATGTTTGAAAATAAATTAGAGAGACTGTTTAGGTTAGAAGGCTGTGAAGGTCTTTTAACCTAGAAAATAAGACTTGATTTTGAACGAAGTCGTTTTGTTACATAAGTTTGGCTCTAAATTTCTGGCATTCCGAATAAAAATCCCTATGGGTCACAAATTGGCAAATGTCCAGCATTAGTTTGCACGTACTTCCTGCTATTTTAAAATTAATGACACCGACCCGTCGTTTAACCATAAAATTGATGAAACTGTTGTTTTCCAGATAAATTTGGCCGAAGAATTCGACATATTACAAATAGTCGGGGAAGGATGGTTTGGGAAGATATTGCTCGTCGAGCACAAAGTGACCGATACGGAAATGGTTCTGAAAGCTCTGCCTAAGCCGTATGTAACAATTAAGGATTTCTTCCGGGAGTTTCATTACGGCCTTCAGTTGGCAGCACATAAAAATGTCATAACGACTTACGACGTCGCTTTTGAAACTGCAGGTTTTTATGTATTTTCGCAAGAATACGCGCCACTTGGCGATCTCACTTCGAACATATCGGAAACCGGGATTGGAGAAATTCATTCCAAAAAAGTCGCCAAACAGGTACTAAGGATAAAACTTCAAAAATTCATCTTAGCCTTTGTTTTAAGTTGGCTGCAGGTTTAGACTACATACACGCCCATGACCTCGTCCACAGGGATGTTAAACTTGACAATATATTAGTTTTTAAATCTGACTTTTCGAGAATCAAACTCTGCGATTTTGGAGAAACGAGAAAAGCAAGAACACCTGTCATGCGAAGGAACGAATGGATACCTTATTGTCCTCCTGAAGTCTTAGCCACTTCCGTAGATGATGAATATAAGTAATTTAAATTTCTTTTTAAATAAAAATATGAATTCATATTTTAGATGTGAAACTTGCCACGACGTTTGGCAATTTGCCATCGTAATATTTGTTTGTCTAACTGGATGTTTACCATGGCAAAAAGCTGCAATGGACGACCCAAGGTAATAGCTGTAAACATTTGGCCAAAAATTATGTTTCTTTTTAAAGATATGGGAGATATATTTACTGGCATAATTCATCTGGAGTCTTACAGCCAGTGAGAAAGCCGAAATTATTTAAGATGCTTTCCTCAAAAGCTCAAAGATGGTTCAGAAAGTTATTGGAGCCCAAAGCTGAAAAGCGGCCTGGGGATGTTTGTGAACTTCAAAGATACTTAGAAGAGCGTTGGCTTGCAAAGTCTTCTGCAGACCGAATGGGTAATTAGAAAAAAAATTTAATTACTTTTAAACAGTTTTAAAATTTTAGAAGAGGAACGCGAAGACGAATCGCTCTGCCCTTCCATGTACAGTTTCCACAGCAGCCTCGAGGAAAAAAACGTTTTACTCTCAAGCCTTATGGAATACGGTATAGAAACGACTGTAAATCGAAAAGTCAAAAAAGACCGAATACGCCAGTGGATTCAAAACAGCTCTATCGCCGAAGAAGAAGAAACTGAAGAGAGTGAACCAATTTCGTCACGTTTTGAACGTGAATCAAGGCGCGGGAGACATCGTAGCTCAAAAATTGCATCCGATACTTCTGGCACTACAGCCAGTGGATCTCATGGACAGTGAACTGAATTTTTTTTTCTTATAAAAGACCCTCGTTTTTTTTTAAATGCCTAGCTTTTGTAAATCGCTCAATATCCTTTTATTGTGATACCATGATCCTTATATACTATTTATAACCGGCTCCGTGGCTGGGGGGTTCAGTCTCTGACTCACACCACGGAAGACCGGGTTCGATCCCAGGTTGGGTATAGGGATTTTTGGTTGGAAGTAAAATTCCAATTAAAAATATCCCTCTACAAAATCTGTGGATAATTTAGTTAGGCCACTACTCTGGTAGTTGGCCCCAAAAGGGCGCCATGGCATTATGGCGAAAGCCCCCGCCTGGGTCTGATCCCCTCCCCCTTTGTAACAAGCCCTGGGCTTAATACAATTAAAACAAAAAAAAAAAAAAAAAAAAAATATACTATTTATAATAAAGTAGTTTAACTTATCAAAACCCTTTGGCAGATTGACTCGCTAACCTGATTTGCTCCCTTTGCACATTTCAGACCCTTAGGGTCAATTTGACCAGTGGTCTCAATATTTCTTCAGATGTCCGTAGGCATTTTTATAGTCAGTATAGTCAATAAAAAAATTATTTTTTCAAAACATTTTATTACAATATTAGGTAGGTACAACGTATTTGAAAAAACATGATTACATAAAATCATCTATTAAGGCCCAATAGATAATAGACATGATCTGCCTTTTGCAGAATTCAATATTCTACAGGGCACTCCAAAGGTTTTTCCTAAGATGTCCTAAATTTTGTACTGCCTTTATAGAAATAACTTCCAAAATTTTTCTAAAATCTACTGATTACACAGAAGGCGGGGTCAAGAAGTAAATGTTTTTTTGGCAAGACCGCTTTTACCTTCACATAAAAGAGATATCAAAATAATTTTCATGAAAACGGTTAGTAAAAGTGAAATGCATAAATTTCACAGAGTGGGCAAAGATATCACAGTGCACTAACTAAAATTAGAATAGTTTTCTTTTGATTCTATAATCTAGTATGTAGTTGTGCTGAAGAATTAACCAGTGTTGCCTTTTTTGTGGAATCGGCAACAATTTGTGGGAAAAGAACTTGAATTTTAAATTCAAATGCAAAATAGACTTTAAACATTCAACACATAAGCGTAAAACAAGAAAACTTAAGGCGGTAAATAGGTTAAATAAGTAGACCAGTTCACAAGAAGTTCTTCAGGGCTCTTCGAAATAAGAATTTAGAGGGTTCACTTATATTTTTTTGTCATCTCGGTGCACCTTATTTTAAAAATAAAACACAAGTGCCCACACTCACCAAAATTTGGCTTTTTTTAATGATAATTTTTAACCTCCCAGGGTTGAGTCGTGTTTTGTCCCAGCAAACAAGAAAAAAAAATAAAAAAAGGAAAAATAAAATAAATAAAACGATATGCTTTAATTAAAAATAAAAAGATAACACATATAATTATTTAAAAAAAATTATAATAGGGAAAACGAAAAAAAGGAAAAAGGAATGTATAAAAAAGAGAGAATTCTGGACGGGGAATGGATTAAACATAAATAAATAAAACGTTTGCTTGGATAACAAGGATAAAAAAGAAAAGAAGATCTTTCTTTTATCTCAGTTGTTCTTTTTGTTTTTAGTCGACTCTCGTTTTACCCCTGGGGGGCTTTGCATGTCATACGAACTCCATTCCAGATCTTTTGGTCTTCCCGGATTCGATGAGGCGCTCAATGAACTTCTTAATTTCCGAAACCCAAAAAACGGACGAGGTGAGGCATACGAGAAAGATAAGGTCTGAAAAAAAAAGTTGAAGTCAAAATTAAAAGTTAAAAAAATTACCATTCAGCGTTAGCGCTTCAGTTTGGAAAATGGTCTGCAATGGTTTGAAGTAAATAACTAGAAGCTGGCCGACTACTGAGAAGAAAACAGCAACGAGGAACATTCGGTTTTTAAATAATCCCACTTGAAACACCGACTTTGTCTAAAATTTTCATTAACACATTTCATTTTTTAGAGCAGAATTAAGTCACCTGTGATCTGCAGCTTAAAGCGTTGAACATGTCGAAGAAGACAAAGCAAGTAAAAGTCATTGTGGTATCTCTGGGCGTAATTTTATTGTCGCTCATCTCTCTTTTGAATACCCAAAGAGTCCCGAGTATAATAATACAGGCAGAGAGAAGCACGTTGATAATCAAATGTTTTGTTATCATTGGCTGTTTGACATTTCTTGGGCCTTGTTTGACAACATCTTTGTCGACAGGTTCAACTCCAAGACTTTGGGCAGGAGGTCCGTCCATGATTATGTTAATCCATAAAATCTGCATGGCATTTAACGGATTCGGAATTCTAAACAAAGTAGCGAGAGCAATCAGCGACAAAGCTGCGATACTCGTACTTAGTTGGAAGCGAACGAAATTCCTTATGTTGTAGTAAATCCCCTTTCCTTCTTCAATCGCTGCACTGTAAAATTTTGTAAAAAATTATGATTAAATAGTAACTTACACTATCGTGTTGAAGTCATCATTGACAAGAATCATATCTGCGGCTTCTTTGCATACATCGGTTCCATTTTTACCCATTGCAATACCGATGTCGGCTTTTTTTAATGCGACACCGTCGTTTACTCCATCTCCAGTCATACCAACAACGATTCCAGCACGTTGAAAAGCCTTAACGATGGTGACTTTATGTCTTGGGCTCACTCTGTAGAAAACGGTGACATTGTGGATAATTTGATCTAATTGATATTCCCCAATAGAATCGATTTCGTCGCCTGACAAAGACTGACTGTGAATTGTATCAAGTCCAATCATTTGTGCTGAGAAAAAAAAGAAAATATTTAAATTTGCATAATTTAGTTAAGACTTACCAACGGCAACAGCAGTTTCCTGAGCGTCGCCAGTGACAATTTTGACTTTAACGCCAGCTCCAAGCAGTGTATGAATTGTATCACGCACGTTGGGTCTTGGAGGATCGCAAATTCCAACCATTCCGACAAAACTAAATCTTGTAATGAAGTCCCAGTTGCCATGCTCACAACCCGAAGGCCTTTTCTTCCGATTTCATGCGCTTCAGCTAAAAATTCTTGCTCCTTTTTCGAGTTCAACGTCTGAGGGTGACCATTCCAAGAAAACTTGGTGCATTGCTGAAGAATTACTTCGGGCGCTCCTTTGACAAAAAAGATTTCTTCTCTGACCTACAATAATAATAAAGACAATGAATTAAAATGATATATGCAACTCACGTCTCCATATTTCGGGATGCATTTAACAGCCATCATTTTCTGCTCAGAGCTAAACGGATATTCTTGAAGTCTGACATATTTATCAGATATTCCATACATTCCGTGCTAAAAAAAATTAATGTCATCCATAAAGATTGCTGACTCTTACCTTCATAGCAGCAGCAATCAAAGCACCTTCTGTCGGTTGCCCTAGCAAAGTTTCACCGTTAATCACAGCATTATTACAAACGACTCCGGCTTCCAAAAGTCTGTAGATAGAATCACGAGCAGTTTCCAAGCTGTCACATTTGTGAATGTGGATCTCTCCATTATCATTGTATCCAGCGCCTGAAACCTCGGCCAAATATCCATCTGATGTCACAATTACAGTCACAGTCATTTCATTCTTCGTCAAAGTTCCAGTTTTATCCGAACATATTACACTAACACAGCCTAAAAATAATTAACATAAGCACAGAAAAATAGAAATTAACATACCTAAAGTCTCAACAGTAGGTAGCTTCTTAATTATGGCATTTCTTTTAGCTAATCTCATTACTCCAAGGGCTAAAGTAACAGTTACGACAATAGGCAGACCTTCAGGAATTGCAGCAACAGCAAGACTAAAGAAAATATCAGTTGAAATAGAAGAGGGTGGTTTGATCTTTACCTGACACCAATGTTGAACATTTCGAGAATGGGGCGACCTTGAAGCCAACCGAGACCCATGATGAATCCTATGATGCAGAAAGAATAGAGCGAAAGTTGCGTTCCTAGGTTATCCATCGATTTCTGAAGAGGAGTCTTTGGCGCTTCTTCCGACTGCATCATTTTAAATACTTCGCCAAATTCCGACTTCTCTCCAGTGTTGACAACTATGCCTTTCCCATTCCCACAACGAACCAGAGTGCCCATAAAGCGATATTGTTCATCGATGTGATCCCATTAGATTTTAAAACAGGAGCCGTCATTTTTGCAGCAGGCTCCGTCTCTCCAGTCAAACTGCTTTCATCGATCGCCAATCAATCGCCTCAAATAGTCTTAAATCGGCAGGAACTCGGTCACCCACATTAAATGAACTATATCGCCAGGCACTAGTTCCCTGGCTAAGAAAGACTCCAGTACACCTCCTCGTACACTATGAAAGCAAAATAGATATTCGCACAGAAGAAAAAATTAATTACCAATGGCAAGCTGGTGGAACAAGTTTGTTAAGTTCTTCTAACGATTTCTCTGAACGGTACTCTTGAATAAAAGCGACCGTCACCACAATAATAATAGCCTAAAAACATAACTTTTAGACTCCAAAGAATATTTTTGCTAAATACTTACAACAGTGATGCTAACTGCATCGTCAAACTGCTTCATACAGACGCTCACAAACGCAGATGCAAGAAGGAGTAATATTAAAGGATTTTGAAACTAAAAGAAATATTATTTTTTATATAAAGAAAAGAAATATTTACTTGTTCTATATATTTTCCATAGAGGATCATCTTCTTTTACAGAGAACTCGTTATAGCCAGAGATTTGGCGACGAAGTTCTGGTTCTCGGCCCAGAGGCCGGTCCGCAGGTCAACTCGCAGCCGTGAAGCCACTTCTTCGGCCCCATGCCACGATGCCTCCCCCGTGGAAAGCCACATCTTTTCTTCCTCTCCCTGAAAAATAATTTTATAAAACAGGTTCTTTATTAACCTTGAATTACACTGGTAGAAAGTATTGGGAATATTTAAATAAAAAGTTAATGAAAAACATTGAAAAAATCTAGCAAATGAATCACTTTAGTAGATTTCGAATTTCTAAAACAGCAGCGGTGAGTCATTGCACTCGTTTTGAATCGACTCATTAACAAGTACTGACACGGATGAGTTTAACGGTGAATAAATTTAAAACAATTAACAAATCTTAGTTTTTAAAAAAAGAATAAACACTTCATAACTGCAGAACGACGAAGACTACCGTTGCATAAAAGAAAAGTAGTTAAAATTCTTCAGTTTCACAGAGTCCAACAAACCTATTTTCACTTAAAGCAAATATTAAATATCTTTCAAAAAAGCGGCAGAGAAGTGTAATATAAAAAAACTAGCTATGGACGGCCGGCTGGTAACACATACAATCTTAAGAACGAGATATCGTTTTACCCCTACAGAGTCTACAAAATTTCAAAAAATCGCTAGATGTTCACAATAATTCCTCGTTTGAAATATCATTATCATCGTTAAAAGAGCTTAAAATGTAATTAAAAGAATGAATCATCATTTTGAAGGAAACTGCATTGTAAGTTAGCTAAAATCATCAGAAAATATCTCAAAAATTTCATACCGAAAAGGAAACAAAAACGCAGTGGGGCATTTGGATGAACGGTTAAGCAGCGATGTGAACGTTTTGGAATAAAAAAAAAGCTATAAAATTTTAACAGCCGAAATTGATTTTACACGATTCATGTGATTTGACACGGTGAGAAAGACGGTAAAATAATAAAAAATGAACCTTGGAAATATTAGTTTCCGGTAAGTTAGAAATGATGTCGTCTTTTTCCAATTTAGGTTTTTCATTATCGTCTTCATTTTTAACCGGCTCTCACCCTCGTCGTTAGTGAAAACTTTATTTTCCATCCCTGGAGTGACGACTTTTTTTAGCCCGGAAAAATTAGAGAAGTTCAAAATTTAAATTAAAATTTCACATCAAGATGCCGAAAACTGAACTGATCTCCGGAGCAAATTTCCAGATTTTTTTCCCCACCAACTTTTTAAGGTGGGGGACTGTGAAAAAGCGGAGAGAGACCTTCAAATATTGGAAAAATAGACCCCCTCTAGGTTTGCTTAATTGCTACCGGAAACAAAAGTTTAAATTCATATTATTTTCCTAATTTCTCATCTCGTCCTATTATCCCATAAATTATGTACTGCTGAAATAATTATAGTTTCGTTTTTTTGACAAAATGAGGACAATAAATTCGGCCGAAATCGACGGACACATACGGAAAAAATCAAGGATTCATCTGAGCCCCTACGATCTGTTTGATCAAGTGTGCCAATTACGAAAATTTTATTCATTATAAGGGAAAAATTAACACCCCGCCGATCGATAAACATTCGTACACACAAATGACATTCTTCATTTTAACAAATGGAGAATGAAAATTGGAACAGA